>JANZXR010135823.1:0-35040 GCA_027575705.1 Erythroxylum echinodendron
CTTCTTTTCCTTCATTCACGCCACCAATTCTACCAATAAAGACAAGTCCTCCATACCTCTCCCAAAAGTCCACTTTACCCTTGGTACTTAAGCCATATGCTGAAAATACCCGCAAATTCCTCTTAATGCATTTATTCCATAAGCTATTATGCTTAAGCTAATGAAAAAAATTTCAGGGGCTGACAAATAATAATAATAATAGATGAGAGGTGTCACGATAGTTAACTCACACCTAACATACATATATATTTTTATAAATTTTTTATTAATTATATATATATGCTTGCTTGTCACGGGTGTGACATGTTAAGTCACACTCGTGACAAATTATTTACTTTATATATATCATGTCACACCCGTGACAAACAAGCATATATATATATATATATACGTGACTCATTTTTTTCTTTTCTTTCTTTTTTTGTATATTAAAATTAAAAAGCAATATAAAAATAATGTTTAAAGAATAAAAGTGGTCAATGAGCATTTAATATAAATTATGAGTTTTAAAAAAAGTTACGAATACAATGTATAATGTTGGTACAATACAATTTTTGGTACTCGTTGATACTACATCCATTTCAAATTCATTTTTTAGGTCTCATAGGTGTGACTCAACATGTCACACCCGTGATATACACCATTTTACTTATTAACTACTATATACTATGCGCAAATAGATACTTTCCGTCATCGTTAACATGTCCTGGACCTATCGTTCCCAAACTTATCTGACGACCTAATTTATTCCATTAAACTCTCTCTATAAATAGTAAAAAAAGATCACCCGTTCAGTTTATTATATTATCTGACACACGATAAATTTTGGTAGTCTCTTCACTGAGAAAGCTATTAACCCAATTAATAACTCTCCAAACCTCTAATTCTCTCTCTAATCTCTCTAGCAATATTTCACATAAAAACTGAAGAAGTTGAGAAAAGATACTTAGAGATCGCGTACTAAAGGAAAAGTAAATTATCTTCCTGTTCCTTCTTCTCTCTCCAATCTCTCTTGATGCGGCCTCAGTTTATTCTGAAACCATGAAACTTTCCCTAACTTTATTAATATCGGCTTCTCTGTCATCTACTTTCTCTGTCTCTCTAGAATGTCTTCCTCTCTTTTATTTCTCTTCTCTACTGCACCTCCTCTTACCCTCATATTGGAACTGTTTTCCAAAAAAGGATCAACATCAAACATAAAAATGCTTGTAGAAGGAGTCACCTGAATTCAACGTAGTGCCTTCTACATGCATCTCGCAGTTTGGTACTGCTACCCATTCTTGTGGATAGTAAAATTCAAAGTTTCTCTATATTTTCCTATCTCATCTCGCAAATACTATGAGCTTTATAAATTCCTCTGAGTTTATTTAGACAACGTGCTACTCTTAACACATTGAATAAACTCTATAACTTGGAAAAGGTGAAGTTGGGTTTGTCCTACAACTCTTATGTAGCCTGTACTTGATAAATTTACTGATCATATATGGCATCTCTTTGTTTGCTCATTGTAGGAAACTCATAGAAAAGATTAACCTCATGTTTAATGGAGATTTTGGAAGTAACTATTCCTTTCTTCTTCTTTGGTTTTTAATCCATTTCATCTGCATACTATGGAATTGATTGGTATAAGATATTTTTCTTTTTTTCTTTAAAGGTTCTGATAGCTTCCTTTTGCGAAGATATGACTAATCCCATTATGCTTGAATGGCACTTCCAGATAAGCAGCACCGAGAATAGGATTGTGTTGCATGTAGCTTTGTGTGCGTCAAAGGATGCAACCATAAGAGTGATGGGAAGAATGTTGTGTTAGAGGTTTGGAATGTTTTAGACAAGATCAAAGACTTCTCGGAGAGGGTTCGGAGTGGTTCTTGGTAATTACAATTCTGAATTTTGTTTTCATGCATGAATCTCCTATTTGTGGTAAAAATCAAATGCTGCTAGGTTGGAGCTACAGGAAAACCACTGATTGATGTGGTATCAGCTGGTATTGGCGGATGCTTCTTTGGTCATCTTTTTTCTATATACTGCTCTTCAAACAGTTTCTTCAAATGCTTTCTTTATTGGATTTTTTGGATCTTAAGTTTATTGTCACAAAAGCTTGTGTATGGATTAACTTTTTCTCAACTTGCAGATCTAGAGGCTAACAAACACGTTAAAGGATGTTAGCTACGACTGTAAGTACTTTCATTTTTCTTGTTATCTCATTTGGGCATATGCTTCAAATATGCATGAGGTTTTGTGGTGGTAAAAGTTATAATCATAAAATTCTTAGTCACAACCGTGAATTGCATATTAATTATTATTATTATTATTATTATTATTATTAAGTACTATATACTAATAATAAGTATATTAATTAATTATTAATTACTATATTATTGTTATTATTAAGTACTATATACTAATATTAAGTATATTAATTAATTAATAATTATTATAATATTATTATTATTAGGTACTATATACTAATATTAAGTATATACAACTCTTCACGAACCGTGAATTATTAATTATTATATTATTAATTTTTACTATTTGATGAGGAGTGGGTCTTTGCACGTGCTGAATTACTTAAAGATGCATTTTTTTGACATTGTTGTCTACATAATTTTGTCGGCAACTTTTCTCCTTTTAATTATGTCTTTTTCCTCATCTTGACCATTTTTTCGCTGGTTCGTTTGAAGATAATAAGCTATCAGATTTCAATACCAGCAAGAGTCCTTATTTATGTGTGAGCACTTTCTTTTATTTTGTATTTTTCCTAATCATATTTAATTGTTGCTACACCTTTTTCCTATTGCATTATACCTTGTCAATTGGATCATTTTTATATTGGTTATAAACATATTTTTAAAATATTGCAAAATTCTCAATTGGTTTTATTGCATTTTTTTATTTCTTGTTTTCATTTTCAAATTTAATACCAAAAACTTTGGTTTTGTTTTTACCATAATATGATTTACTACGAATTGCGATTTCAATAATTTTAATCTTTAATGTAAAACTGAAATTTAAATTATTTTTTAAAGAAAATTTTTCATAAACAATTAAAAGTATTTTGTAAAGAAAAATTTTCATATTTGACAATTTATTTAATTAATAAATTAATTTATCCATAAGCTTTATTTAACATTTAATTATTAAAATAATAAACAAGTAACTTTATTGGCATTTATAATTAAATATTTTTTTTTGCAAAATATAAATCAAAATTTGGAAATATAAAAATCGACCATGGGTTAGCGCAAAAAACTAAAGAATTCAAATTCATTAAATTTGGAGTTTTTATAAGGTCAAGTTCCAAGTTTAATCATAATATGATTTATTATTTATTAAATATATAATATTATGTATTTATATTGTTGGCAATTCGACAATTTTATATTGGTTGTAAATATTTTTTGTTAAGTTGAGGATAAAGATCTAATAGAATCAAAGAACTATGTTTTTTTTTCATATTTGAATTGGTTATATGTATATTTTACTATTAACACATACAAACAAATATAAGGTTATGGACAACTTTTATAATTTTAAAGTTAGATCCCTTATCATAAATACTCATTTGTTAATAGTTTTTTGACATCTTTTCTACTTAGGTTAATATAAGATATATATTTGTCAATTGTGATTTCTTGATTTCATTTTATACAACACCATGCTTAGATTGCTCTCATTTAATTGCATATTTTAGCCTTTATATCATTAATAGATTTAAGAATCGAAAATGATTCAATTCAATGATTTAGATTTAAGAAGTTTTGATAATCCTCTCTGAAAAACAAGTTAGAAGCAATAATCTTCACTTATTCATTGACGTCTTTATAATGATTAATGATGTTAAATTCTATTGAATGTCTGAATGCTCTATACTAATTTTTTGTTGATTAATTGTAGATGATACGTTTGCAGTTGCCACTGAAATTACTTGTGAAATGTATTTCCTTATGTCATATAAGTCGATCATCATGCATATTTAATCAAGCCTTTGTTGTTAATCTGATTTATTCATTCCTCTTGTTCGCTCATTATTCGTATAATTGAAACGAAAAAGCATTACGTTAATTCCAATTTGGAGAATTAAAGATCTATAAATTGAAACTAAAAAGCCTTAGGTTACGTCCAATATCTTGAACTCAAATTTAATTTATATAGTGATCGTAGAGAGAGGTACATGCTTGAGAAACGAAGTTTTGGTGATACATATAATCTATTACCTTTACATGTTGTATTGATGATTGTTACGTATAAAGTTGAATATTGTTTTATATTGTTCTTTTTATTTGCCATTCTTTTTTTTTGTATTTGAAATTTGATTGGTCCTTAAGAATGTGTTGAGAATCTTCCTCTGTTGCTCATGAATTCTATACTTTAGTAATTTCTTTTGTTTGACTGAAAAGATTTAATCAGGTGTATATTAGGGATTTTTTTCTAAATACTCTCCTCTATCTACGTGATGTGCATATATATTGAGAATATCGACCATCAAATGGATTGTATGCCCACATACATAAACTTGGAAACGTGCCACAGAAAAAACTTGTAACATACATGATATTAGATGCTGGCTTACTCCAAGATGTACATATACTTGGTTGGATGTTCCTTCAAACAATTGTTTGACAATTGGACTACAAAAGGTTTTGCAACTACTTGAGTCAAAAGAAGCCAATGTCAGAATCTTACCTTTTTCAGTTTTACTTTCAAGTTACTATGCCAACCCGAAGTGTCGATTTGAATTACATCTTTTACCTCGGGCCTGTTCTATAAGTTAAATTGCAGCCATTTAATAGGAAATATAGTTCTAAGAGTACTATTTAATACTGCTTATGTCGATGTGCTTTCATCCCTTGTGTACTTGCTAAAAATTTAATAAATTTCAAAACCTATCTAGTAGGATGAGATAGAAAGAGAAACCTTATTTTATTATATCGTATCATATCAATTTTTATCATTTCAAAAAAATGGAAACTTTTATATTATCGTTTAATGGAGAAGTACGCAAATGAGCCATAAACACAGTCTTGACAAAATTTTAAGAGATGGTTAGTATCCGAAACATTTATAGAGTCTACAATATGCTTCCTGGTACAAGTTACAAAAGTGTTCTTTCAATAACTCTTTTTGTGCTCCTCAGTTGGTTTAAAATTGTTCTTTATTGTGTCTTTGTAGGTATGCCTTACGAAGAAAATAACGAGTTTGGTTTTGTTCAAGGGCTCTTTAGTATGATGCATGCTTCTTTTTGCTTATGAGTCAGATGATACTGCTTTGTCGGACCAATACAGTCTTCTAAGGGATCCTCATGTTTCATGTGACGAGATCTCCATCCCAAGGAATGATATAATTTTATGATTGTATCTGATACTAATTTTTCTTTTATGTAAATGGTCAAGGTAAAGGGAAATCAGAATTTTACACATCTAGGCTATGCTTCAGTCCAAGTTCTTATCTCTATTTTTTAGTCACAAGGAAATCTATAAGAATTTGGGTATATATACACCTTGAGGGGGTAATCCTTTATGTCTCTCTGTAAACCAATGTTTTTGATCCTGAGAAAGAATAAGGACTTGTATAATTGACACATTGTGTGACAAGTTTCTTTAGAATTCAAACAATTACGATTTTCCTGTTGTCGTACAACCCACTTTGAGTTTAATTGCTTCCCTTCTTAGCTCTATCACAACTTCTCTTGAGAGAGCCATAGAGGAGAAATCCTTACTACTAAAGAAAAGATGGTGGGATAACATTAATATAATTACATTTAGCCTTCTTTTTGACTTTTTATTCCTGTAATTGATCGAAAGGGAATTTTTTAATTTTTAGTTTTTTAGATTCGAGATATAAATGATTTATCCAGGAAAGAAGCGGATGAAATTATAAATATGTATGTTCATAAATATCAAGTTTTATCATATGATGATATATAGAAAAGGCATACCATTGGAGTTCCTCTCTTTACTAACTTTTTGATAATATGGTGTAGTTTCTAAAATTTAAAAAGAGCTAGAACAAAGATCTAACTAATGGATAATAGAAATTGAGAATGGTTTAGTGTTTTTTCAAACTTTTACTTTAAAATTTAATCCTTTTTATTTTTAACATTTGAGTAATAACAATGGTTTTTTTATAACTAAAATAATAAATTACTTTAAAGGTGTATGGTGCTACCAAATCTAAATATATAATTAAATATTGATTTAAGTTAAATGTTTCGAGGTTGTTTAGGACTGAATTGTGATTTAGATAAAAGTTTGGAGGTAAAAAATATACATCTAAGGTTTAAATAAAAAATAAAGAAAAAGAAGACGAGCCTATATTTGTACCTGCTGCACGAAAAGTTAAAACGCCATATTGAAAAATCTAAGATAATCAATAAGAGAAATCACAAATATGTACTAAACATATTTGTACTTCTAATTTCAACAGTCTTCAATTTGCTGGCCCAACCACCTTTTGGTTAAATCTAAAGTACCGTGTCTATATGATAATTAAAGAATATTTTATACGTTGTTCAATAGAACAAGTTTTGTTTTAGATCCATAAGTCACCACCACTATAGTTATTTGTGATCATAAGTCTTTAATTTGCTAAGACTCTAATACATATATAAGAGACAGATAAGCATGAGAAAAATAGAAGTAGAGCAGATGATCATAACAAAGACAACATGCCAAGTTTTGTCTCCATTTCCAATCTTGTGTTTAATACAAGGATAAATCGAGTCCGCTTCATCATCTGGATAGAAATTTGTTAGAAAAAAAAGCAGCCTAAGCCAAGCTAAGATGATCTGAATTCCTATTCTTTGAATCGACAAATACTCGGTGTCAATGTTTCAATTCATTTGAACAAACCAGTAGTTACCATGCCCATAACAACCATCCCATTTACACTTACTATATCATACTTAATTAATTAATAATTAATATCAATAATTAATAATAACTTAATTAATTAATAATTAATATCAATAATTAATAATAACATGCACGGTTGTGACTTACACATGCACATAAAGTGAATAATTAATAACATGCAAGTTAAAGTGAAATTGGAGCCGTTAATTCCTAAAATTAATTCAGCATCATACATTTCTAAATTTTACTTATCCTTTTGAATTATTATTTTTGTTTTACTTTTATTAATCCAATTTCAATATTCAACTATTATATTTTCCCCTCTTTTTGCTTACAAAATTTTGTCTAAAATCATACACGTTTAATTTTCCCCTCAAAATTTTAACTTTAACAATAATCATTCATAACAAAACCTATAAATATATACTCTTTAATTTAAAAAATAACTGAGCATTATATACGTCTTCGAATTACCACTGCGCATTTGTACAGTGTCATAAAATTAATTTCTGCTTCCTTTTGCTTCATTTTTTCCCTCTTCATTTTCTAAAGAGTTTGAAGTAATTAAGAGCATTAGATCATGATAGACTGGTAATACTCTCTGATAGGGTGGGGCAGAACCTGAGGTACTTGGATCACTAAGAAAAAATGCTATTCCAATTTGGGCATTCAAGGTTTTTTTCATGTTGTTTTAAGTTGCTTACTTCTTTAGGTGTAATGCCTAGTATAATGCTTAAATTGCTGATATTCACTTTTCATTGTTTGCAGCTGGAAATGAATTTTGACGCTATCTGCTCTCAATCTACCATTGTCCATATATTCCCTTTGAACTCGAAGAAAAAGAGAGGTGGTGTTGCAGTAAAATTGGTAACGTGGCTATACTCACAAAATGCAATGGTGATCTAATAGTAAACAATATCATATTTGGATAGTAAACAATATCATATTCTGACACAATGTGGTGTTGCAGTAAAATTGGTAATGTGGCTATACTCACAAAATGCAATGGTGATCTAATAGTAAACAATATCATATTTGGATAGTAAACAATATCATATTCTGACACAATCATTCTTGAAATTAAAATATCCAGAATGTCATAATAAGTTTATTATATTTGGGATTTGCCCAAATAATTATCTGCAGTTGACATAGTTATGACCAGTATATAAAGCGTTTTTCATATTTCAAATCATGATGTGTACTTGACTTAGAGATTTATTTTACAGCCTGACTCTCAAGTGCATTTACACTGGAAACGGGCTGTTGAAATTGCTCTGGCCTTGTGTGAAAAATACATTGATGCAAATGATAACATAGAACTTATGGCTGAAGAAAAGGTTAAATGAGAATGTTTACCTTTTGATAAGAACTATTAGAGGTTTCCTTTTATTGAAATTGGCCTGTGGTTGTAGTTGTCCTTTTTAAAGAAATTTATAGAAGATATGGCTTCTAACTCAATGGGAATTACTTGAAGATGATATCATTTCCTTCCAATTATTGGTATAAAGGTACATTATTTTTGAAATTCTTTGAAGTACGTCGATCTTGTTTCTTTGTCTTTGAATTTCTTGCTTGGGAATGCTCAACTGTTCTAAGTTATGCATGTAATAATGAATACTTCACTTGACATTTGAAAAATGAAAACGTTGAGAGTTATGTATTAACTTAAAAATTTTGATTTAATTATTTAATATTAATTACTAATAATTTATTTTAGTTTATCTTATAAATAATTTAAAATTAAATAAATTTATAAAATAAAAATAAAATTATTTTTAATTAAACAATTTACAAATATATTATTCATTTTTATTTTTAATAAAATATGATGATTTTCTTATTGATATTTTTAGTACAAATTATATAAAAAATTAAAATTAAATTAATAACTTAACTAATTTATCAAAATAATGTACGTTCAATTTCTATTTAGAAATTTATATTGTAGTCTAAAAATTGTAACTTTAATAAAGGTATTGAAAGTGAAAATTAAAATGTATCTTAATTTTTATTCATTGTCATTTAATTTTGTCACTTGTTCCTTTTTTATTAATAGTTGATCTATTCACTAAATCAATAGTTCGTTAACGTATTCGATTCTACCTTTTCATTTTGTTTTTCCTCTTGACATGAATATGTTATATAATATGTTACGGTCGACTGCTTTATAAATAGAGCAGAAATTACCTTCATGTTTATCTCTTTAGTAGAATTTTTTTCTCCATTTTCTTTTATGATGACAGGTTCCATGGAAGAGTTTAGGCAAAGAACAGTTATTGTTCTTATTGATCTCATTTTTATTCTTGCTCAACCTATTACGGATTGTCACACTCTAAAAGTAGGAGGATGATATTTGTTGTTTTACAACTATAAGTCCCCTCTGTTCCTCTGGTTTTGAATTTCATATTGGTCTTTAACTTTCTACATTTCTTATGATAGGAGGACATGAGAAAACTTTTTGAAACCAAACTCCATCAGATTGAGGTTATAACTTTATGCTTCTTTGCTTGTGTGTATGCGTGTTTTGTGGCGTTCTCGTAACAACGATAACTTGTGTTACTATATTAATGTCATAATGATTTATCTATCGCCTGCCAAATGAGTAAGTTTTTTATACTCCCATTTTTTTTGCATAATGTCATAATTAATTTTCTTGAAAGTTTCTACATATTGCCATAATTTAATTTTCTTAAATCAGTCTGGTGTGGCATATAAAATAGTGTAATTCATTTTGTCATTCTAATTGGTACTTTTCATCCTTTTCTTTATTTGGTCAGGAAGCAGAATTGGCAATGCTTAAAGCTACATCTACGTCTAAGTTGGGAAGTGTATGGCCTGTGGAATTTTAGTTATCTTTTTTTTAATACAACGAAAAGAAAAACAGAAAACAATACTATCTCATCACTCGATGATATAATATGCCTTTAATATCTTATTGTACAATCGCCATAGTTTCCCACGGAGGATCTGGCAGTACATGCATTCCTGGACTAGCTCGCAAGGCTATGTTAGCCAGGCTATCAGCACTTTGGTTCCTTTCCTGATAGACGTGTTGAATCTGAACATCCCACTCTCGACTTAGTAATGCATGGATATCCTGCACCAAAAAAGTAGTCTTAATCAGTAACAGTTCAGAGGATGATAGAATGTTGATTACCTCTACGGAATCCACTTTGAGGACAACTTTTCGATACCCATGGTCCCAAGCCAATTTAAACCCATCATGCTTACCCTAAAATTCAGCAGTCAATGTTGAGCATTCTCCAATATGTGTCATGAAACCACCACATCATTTCCCAGTGCAATCTCGAAGTAAACCCCCAGTAGTCCCAGTAGAAGACCCTTATTGAACCGCTCCATCAGTATTTAGTTTCACCCAACTCTCTGGCAGTGGGTTCCAACCCACTTGATGACCGACAGGCAACCTGTAGCTTGAATAACTCAATTAGTCGCTAATTGTGCCTTAACGACCCAATGTACATAGCCTAAAACAATGCGATGGCTTGCTTCTGGCCAAGAAAAATCATCTTCAAAAAGGTTGTGGTTTCGCCACTGCCATAAAAACGAGTAAGAAACACCATATATAGTTACCCACTTGCCTATCTATACTTGAACCAGTTAAGTAAGGTTGGATCGCAACCATATCTCCACGACTCGCTGAAAGAAAGCAGGCTCGATCACCTCATAGGGGAAATTGGCGCCAAAAGGCTTTCACTCTGGCACAATCCTGAATTGCATGCAATGTTGTCTTTTCATGGCCACAGAATTGACATCTACTATCCAGTGCTATATATCTAGCAGCGCACTGTTATTCAATTCCCTTAAATTTTTTTCATACGTCACAATTATCACACCCATAACTCCTTAACATTTTTAAATCAGACCGTAACTCTTTATATTTATATACTTATTATAAAATGTTGCGGTTATTTTTTCACTATGTACTAAGATATTATAACACATTCATTTACACCTTTTCCTCTAAAGTTTTACTAAACTATTTTGTCTTTTCCACTATATAAATTTCACAATATTCACTTACATATTTCATCTTTTTATCTTTTTAATTCATTCATCAATTGATCTTTTTAATTCATTCGTTATTGTACATTTTAAAATTTTTCAAATTTTAATTTAAAATCACTTATTTTATTAATTCATTCGAAATAATCTAACTATTATATTTTATCCCCTTTTCTTTGAAAAATTTTTATCCCCAATCACACAATTCTATTTTTTCCTCAAAATTTTAAATTACACAATATTCATTTATACATCTATAACTATAAATAACATAAAATCTGCCTAGTGGAATTTGAGTTTTAGGCTTGGGATTTCAACTTAAGATTATTGGAATTTCAGGTTGCTATAATTATAAAATTTGGGATTGATTGCCAGAAATCTATGATAGAATTTTGTGGTTTTGGTTGATGGAAATTCAAGCTAGAGTTGTTCGAATTTTTGTGAGATTAATGGAGGGTAGGGAACTAAGAATCACTTACAGAGTCTAAAAATTACTGGATTATTAATTTTTACTTTATACTTTAATTAACCTAATTTAAATACTAAACTTTTATATTTTTTCCTAAATTACAATTTTTTTAATAATCATACATTTCTAATTTTTACCTTAAAATTTTAACTTTAACAATAACCATTTGTAACAAAACTTATATATACATACTCTTGAATTCCAAAAATAACTGGGCATAAACTTCTCCCAATTACCATTGCACATATGTGCAGTGATAATCTACTAGTTTAGAAATTAAAGAATGTATTATTAGGCGATTGCCAGAAGATACAACAAGCTAATAGCTACAAGTACAATATTAACCAAGTATAAAGATAAACTGAAATGCCTGAGCTAGTTTGTGGTTAGGATAGTCCTTTAGAGCAGCCAACTAGAGGCCATTTCTGATGAACTGTTAAGAATTTTACATCTGGTTATAGCTAACTCACGTATACATTGGATATTCAACAATTAGAATCTTTTATTTGCTGTGATTGACAACTGAACATTTTGAAATTTCTTTGCCTTCAAATGAGGTATGCAGTTGAGCCAAACTCGAGTTTGAACGTAATGTTACACTTTTTCCCTAGGGTGTGGCTTAGCAGCCCATTGAAGAACTTTTGACCAACTTGATCATCATTACACTCGGTCTGAATCTTGTATCACTATAGAATTTAAGGAGATATAATAATATGTAGTCTTATCGCTATAAAATAAAGAGATTGTTTCCGGTAGATCTACATGTAAATGTGACATGACATGAAAAAATAAGGCAACACAAGTCAAAAAAGGTAAAGAAATAAACTATAAATAAATAAATAAATAAATAAAAGAAAAACCTAATATGGTGCCAAGATCTGCTAATACCTGATAAGCTGCAAAGTACGAGTCTTTATGTTTCGAGTTTTGTTAGGAATCCTTGCTCAGTAGCCATCTGAGTATGAATAATCCAAAGGTATTGGATGGCCTCGAAGGACCTTTCCCTATACATGAGAGCTGAAAAGCTAAGTTGTAGGACAGAAAGACTTGTCCATGACTTGCAACTAGAAAAGACAGATTGGACACGAAGGTTAGACTTCCTAAATGATAGATATGTCGTTAGAGCTTTACAGTAAATGACTCCCAATAACTACCATGACTGTTTTGGCGCTCTTTAAAGGATATCCTTTACTTGTTTCCTAGCACGTTATAATTTTTTATTCCTGGTCAATTCCTCGACAAGGGCCAACTTTGTTATATCCTTCTTGCTCACTTCCCTTCAGTTCTTATTTGGCCTTCCTTTTCTCCTTTTGCAGTCAGGAAGGGTTATTTTCTCACAATGACAGGAGCATCAGGGTGCCTTCTGCTCATATGCCTAAACCACCCAAGCCTAGTCTTTCGTAACTTGTAGGCAATACTAGCCAGCTGTAGTTTCTCTTTTACCATACGATTCTAGACCTTATCTCTTCTAGTAATGTCACACATCCACTAGAGAATTCGCATCTCGGCTGCCAACAACTTACTTGTATGTCCATGTTTGGTGGGCTAACACGCTACCATATTACATCGTTGGCCAAATCAACATGGTTGACCAGCTTGGTACATTGCAAAAATGAATGGATCACCGAAAATGAGTGCTCCCATGTTTGCTCTGATGGAATTAGATTATGATATAAGTAGTTAAATCCAAAATCGGAAATGAAGGATTGCTTTCTTTTCAAGAGTTGTGACTTGTAGTGAACAGATGTGGCTATTCTAATGGGTTGCTTCCTTTTAAAAAGTTGTGACTTATAATAAACAAACATGACTATTTTGAAGGTTGCTTTCTTTCCAAGAGTTGTGACTTATAGTGAATAGACGTGACTATTTTGAAGGGTTCCTTCCTTTCCAAAAGTTATGATTGCTAGTGAACAGACATAACTGTTATGAAAACTCTATATATACATAAGTTTTAGTCAAGATTAAAACTAATTTTGTTTTTAACTACTTTTACCAACAGAATCTCTGTATTTATAATTCTTGAGCAACATTCATACTCTTACAACTTGAATTTTCTTGTGTTTTTTGTATCCTATAAGTAATTTGCCTTTAACCCAGTTTGCAAGTATAGTGGGGGCAAATAACACTTTAAGGAAACTATCCAACATGCCTAGAACACTTTAAACTTTGTGTTTTGATGTCAAGTTCTCTAAATTCTCTATGTCACCATTTATTTCATTTCTCATCCTTTGTTTTGTGGACTTCCAACCCCCATTCTATTACAATCTTAAAGTGTTATTTTGGTGTTATCATGGATTCCACTCAAGAATCCACTATTAAAGTGATGAACCAAGACTTTGTGAAGTTAGATCACCTTGATGGAACTGGTACCAACTTCAATCATTGGAAGGACAAGATGATGTTCTTCCTCACTGCTTTGAAAATTGCATATGTACTTAAGCCTACACTCCCTGCAATTCCTCTTCCAAAGGAGGGTGAAGTAAACACAACGAAGGCTGAACGAAACAAGCGCCAAGAAGATGAATAGCTTTGTAGGGGTCACATTCTCAACACCTTCTCAGACAACCTTTATGATCTCTTTACGACAGTGAGGAGTCCAAAGGAGATTTAGGCGTCACTTGAACGAGAATATGTATTTCAAAAGCAAGCATAGATAAGTGTCTTATTAAAAGATATTTTGAGTTTAAATTTATTAGTGGTTCCTCTCTTGTGGATCAATTCCATAATTTACAAGTGATTGTTTCAAAACTTAAAGACTTGAGTGTTGAAATTTCTAAATCATTACAAGAAGGGGCAATTATTGCTAAGTTGCCTTCTTTTTGGAATGATTATCAAAAGAAGTTGTTGTAATATCCGGTTTTCAAAACATATTAAGGGTTAGAACCTTATACTATTGCATATAAGTAATAGCATTGAGAGCTTTTCATTCATATAAATATCATTAGCATACACACATGAAGATAATTTATGCATTTAATTGAAATATTACAAGGTATAAAAGATTTAAAATGATCATGATATGAATTGTGAATTGTTATATCTTGAATTTTGGTTTGATTGGATTCTAAATAGTAATTTGGAATTAAATGTTATAATTGGGAGATTGATGAATTAATATGTACATTTGGACTAGGAAAAATGTCAAGTTGCAAGACAAATTGACACATGGAAATTAGGATGATTAAGCCTATAATTGAGTGACATTTGACTTAGATAAATGAGTGACAATTGGATTAGTAATTAAATGACAAATGGATCACTCATTGAGTGACATATGGATTAATTATTAGGAGACAAATAGGTGCTTAAGGAGTGGATACATGGCTTACATGCCAAGTGACAAATCCCATGGTCAAATGAAGACGCCTAGCGCCTTGTGAAGCAAGTTTCTGTAGAGATGGTTGTTGCTATCTTCACTTTATATCTCCATGATAATTGCTCCTATCTTGCATCTCTGTAGTTTAGTTATATCCTAGCTAAATTGCTACACCAAATATATACTTTTATCCTTTACAAAACAACTAAAGAACCAGCTCATAGTTGTCCTCATCTTATTGCTAAAAACCAACCTGTTTTCACCTTGAAATTGTGATGATTTTGCTTACATGGGGGGATAGGTTAACTTGATGTATTGATGTAGAATTCGAGCTTAACAAGTAAGTAGAAATATAATCTTTATGGCATAGATTAATAGAATGATAATGATGATTGAATTGGCATGAAATTTATAGGATGTTGATGATGAAGTGTGTTGGAATATGTTGGATGAACTTGGATGTTTTAAGCTTGTTCTTAATGCATACAAATTGTGGGTTATAAATTATTATATGGATGAATTGGACTGGATTTTAAGTAGAATGAAGGTGAAATTATACTAAAGAAAAATGCTAATGTAGTGTTCTTGAAATGAGAAAGAGTTAGGACTATATGCATGATAATGAATGATAGTTTCTACTGTGAGTTTTTGATGCATGAAAGACAATGATTTGTGAGCTGCCAATTGAATAATTTTGAATTGGAATTGGAGAAAATATTGATGAGAAAATGGAGTATAATTAAGGTCTAATTGAAATATAATTGATGGACTATTAAAGATGATGTTTTGCATTTGGTTTTAAGATGTTAAAATCTAGAAAACAGTTGAAGGAAATGGATGGGAACTTTCGGATAACCCATCCCAAGATCATGGGAATGCCATACATGATAATGAGAAATGCCATAAAGTGAAGAAAAATGTTGTTTTATGTGATTCTTAAACCAACTAAGGATAAGTTACTTTACTATGGTGCATTTAGACTTAATTAGGGCTTAAAATAAACCTAATTTGAGGATGGATAAGTTAGTTAAGTGTTTAATAAGCTTAGGTTGTTAATCAATGTTTTAAATTAAGGAAAAGATTGTTTGATATCAATATATCTAAGTTTGAAATCTATGGAGTTAGAGGAATGAAGATATTCTTATAAATACAAATGTGATAAAAAAGATATGAATAATGCATTAGGAATGAATGAATGAGAATTGGAAATTGTGTGAATAATTATAATGATAGAAAAGTATTAGTGAATATGTGGTTGATGCATTGAAAATAATCAAGTTTATTGAAGATATAAACCTAATTACAAACTAGATGTGAACAAGTTATGACGTATGAATGGTTAAGATTTGTGAATAAGGATGCATACTCGAAAAAAGTCAATTGAGCATTCATTGATCAATCATATAACTATTCAATTATGAACATATATATATATATGTGTAATTGAACATGATACATATATGTATGTTCATAATTGAATAGTTATATGATTGATCAACTTAGTCATGTGTACAACATATGTGTATTGCATGATTTTAGACGCACAAGTCAAATGCCAGCATCTAGACATTGTTAGTTCATCAAGGCAATTGCTAATCTGGAGTGCCCTATGAGTTAAACTAGATGTTTTCTCACCATGATTGATTTGTTTCTATTTGAATTTCAATTATTAAACTAGTATTGATATGATTGTGATAATTTCAGACATTGATAGTCTGAGAAGTTTGATATTTGGGATTGTATTGGGAGTGTATTCTAGTTGAATGTGAATATGGAAAATATATACTCAATGAAATGTTGAATGTTAGACTTAGATCTAATGAATATGTTAAAATGACTATGCACAATGAATAAAAGTGATTGATAGCATATTTGTGAAATGATGCATTTCATCACATTATTATGCAAGTTCAGATAAAAGAATTATAATCGGAGTGACCAGTAGGGAAAGAGCTTAAAGCTCGAAAATGTGCACAAAGAGCCACAAGCTCAATTATTAATGAGCCCGATATTCAAAATAGGTACGGGAAAAAATTTGAAACGAGCCTAATATCCACAACAAATATGGGACAATAAATAGGTTCTTGATCACAACAAAATAAAAATAAAAGTGAAGTCACATGTGCATATGCATTTGCAAATATCTCTTCAAATGTATTGTGTAAATGATTGTGAAAACATTACTGAATTATGATGATATAGTGATTTGCAATATTTATGCATATGTTGATGATATGAATGATTGAGATAAATGACCAGATTATCTGAAATGAGTATGTGAAATGTGTGAAATTTATGATGTATTATTGAGATGAGGTATATTGTGAATTTGGCTTATATTTAAGATGTTTGTGTTCTGACATGAGTGAGCATATCAATGATGGTTCACTCACTGAGTTCACAAACTCATCAAAATTACAACGTTGATTTTTAGGTACGAGTAAGATCTAACTCTAAGGAAAACTAGTAGAAGTCTAGTGTTGTCAATTTCAGGAAAATAAGAATGGTCCAAATGTAATATCTGATTTTGCGGAACATGCTTAGGGTTAGAACCCTAGATCAAGTATTGCATATACATGAATAACAATAACATTCAAACATGAATTATAATTTGTACACATTATAAAGATAGCATATGCACTCAATTGACATGTCCTAGGGTAAGAAAGATTTAAAATGACTATAATGTGAATTATGAATTGTTATGTCTTGAATTTTGGTTTGATTAGATTCCAATTAGTGATTTGGAATTAAATGTGATTAATTGGGAGATTGTTGAATTAATATGTACATTTGGACTAGGAAAAATGATACATGAAAAATTAGGATGACTAAGCTTATAAAGGAGTGACATTTGGCATAGTTAAATGTGTGACAAATGGACTAGTAATTAATTGACAAATAGACCAATTAATGTGTCGCATCCCAATACTATAGAGTTATACCCAAACATCTAGAGGATATTCAAGTCCATATCATATGACAATGGTATGTTGGATCAAACCTAATCTCTTAAATGGCATTATAAAGAAAACACAATACTTAAAAATCTCAACTGCTCATTGCATTCATTCATAAAAGTTTACATTGTAGTCATTAAAACCAATATTTACATACTAAACATGAGAAAGTTTACAACCCTTATACACAATTTCTACATAATATAGAAAAAAACTATATAGTTATATTTAGAACTCCTTAATTGCTAGTTGACAGACCTTTAAGCCATATCTAGTCCAAAATGTTCTTCTAGAAGATCTTAGAAATCTCCTATCTTGTACCTGAAAAGTCACGTTGTAATTTTTGATGAGTTTTGCGAACTCAATGAGTGAACCATCATTGATGATCTCACTCCAGGCAAACACACAAATATCATAAAACTAACCAAATTCACAACATTTTCCATCATAATAAGACATAATGAATGCCATACACATCATATACATTCTTTCAAAACTTGAACAACTCAATCAATCATGTTATCATGACATATCACTTTATCATTGCAACTTCAAAAAAGATTTCAGAAGCATATATTTCATAATCATAAATACAAAAATGCAGATGCATATGAGATTCTAGATTCGTTATTATTTGTTGTGACCAAGTTCCTTTCAGATACAGATACATATACAGATACTAGCCTACTGGGCTCAATCAGATACAGAAATCACGGAGCCAAGCTCTACATGCAGAATTTTGAGCTGAATGCTCTTTCAGACTGGCTACTTTAATCATAATGCCTTTAACTGATCATGCATTTAATGAAATGCATTAGATAATAGAATATGCCATAATTAGCAATTGCTTATGATGCACAGATAGAATCTTATGTTTATCGAGCCTCAGTCTAACATTCAACTTTCATTGAGTATTTAGAATTCAATCAGAGTTTAGTAGTAAACATATATTATTCAAGTTTCAGATGTAAATAAAACACTTCCGATACATTCCCGAATATTAAACTCCTCATACCTTTTAAATCTAGAATTCATATACAAATCACAGATAGTTTAATAATTGGAAGTTAAACAGAATTAATCAATCCTAGGAAGATCATCTATGTTGACTCACAAATGCTCCCTTTAGCTTATTACCTTAAAGTCCGAGCAATGTCTGGAGCCAGTTACTTGACATGATCCTCTATATGCAATCATATACATTTATATGTCACTCATGTGCATTTCATAAGAATAATCAGTCATAAATACATTTATGAATGTATCACGTATCATGCATGTTCAATGATAATTTCTCAGGTATGTTTCTTTAGTACTCTTTATAAACAATTTACAAAACCTTCAAAACATTCTTTTAATCCTTAATGCCCTTTTTTTCACTTTAATCCTTTCATTCAAAATCAATTAAATTCATTGAAGAACTCTTTTAAACCTTAATACTTCACATGGAAACATCCTAGCCTTTATTAGTCCGAAAATCACTAAAAAATAAAAAATAAAAAAATTCTTTGCATTTTTTCTCAGGACACGATCGTGTAAGTACAAGATCACGACTTTCCTCCTTTTTGGTAGAGTCGCGATCTTGTGCTATGATTTTTGATGCATGAAAAACTATGTTTTTAAGTTGTCAATTGACTAAATTTGAGTTGGAAATGAAGATGTTATTGATGAGGAATTGGAGTATGATTTAGGCTTAATAGAGGTAAAATTGATGAACTATAAAAAAGATGTTTTAACATTGGTATAAAGATGTCAAAATCTGGAAAAAATTGCAGGAAAAAAGGTAAGTCACGATCGTGACACCCATCTCAAGACTATGGACAGATGCAGTAGCTTATGTCATAATCATGGGGAAGGGCAGGGTTTTTATATGGTAATTTTTGATTTGTACAATGGTTGAACCATATGAGGACAAATGAATCTCATGTGGTGTATTTGAACTTGATTAAGGCTTAAAATAAACCTAGATTGATGCTTGACTAAGTTGATTAAAGTATTTGATAAGTTGAAGATGTTAACTGATATTAAACCTTAAGGAAAAGATTGTTTGGTACCAATGTAACTAAGTTTGGATTGTAGGAGTGTTAAAGGAATTAAGATGTTCATATGAATGCAAATGTATTCCATAGAATATAAATAATGCATTAGGCATGAATGAATGAGAATTTAGAACTATGAGAATACTTGTAATGCTAAAAAAGAGTTAATAAATATATGGTTAATAAATTGAGCATGATTAAGTGAACTTAAGCTATTAACCTAATTGCAAACAAGCTATGATGTTTGAATGATCGTGAATTGTGATTAAGGAAACATACCTCGGAAAGGCACTGAGCATGCATTGAACATGGTACATATATATATATATGTGCATAATTGAATATGTATTTGTTTGATTACTTTAGTAATGTGTACAATGTATGTGTATTTAGACGCTCAAGTCAAACACCATCATCCTGACATTACTGGACCATCCAGACAATAGCGTAATTCAGAGCGTACTGTGAGTAACCTAGATGTTCTCTCTAGAATTAATTATTTCTGTTTAACTCCCAGTTATTGGATTGTTAATGATCTATATGTGTTAGTTTCAGACTTTAATGGTTTAAGGAATTTGATATTTGGGAATGTATTCAGAGTGTTTTGTTTCCATCTGAATTATGAAAGATATATGTATACTTAATGAAAGTTAAATGCTAGACTGAGATCTAATGAACATGAGACTCTGACTGTGCATTATAAATAAATGATATTAATGGCATATTTTATAATTTGATGCATTACAATAAATGCATGATCAGATAAAGGCATTGTGACTAGAGTGGCCAGTATGAAGGAGCTTTAAGCTTAGATCAAGACAATTGTCTTAATTCTATACTAGATCAAGACAATTGAGGTTTAACCAAGAGGTCGATTTGTTTAAAATAGTAGAGGTAGAGGACAAGTGTCAAGAGGGCAATCACAACTTGCCTGATTATGAATACTGTGATAAAAAGTATGGTGGTAAGTGTTGGAGGTTATTGGGAGCTTGTTTTCACTGTGGCTCAATTGAGCATTAGATTAGAGAATGTCCCGAGACTTTGGGACCCCACTCTGGAATGAGAGGAGAAACAATGAATAAGATAAAGTTCTAGTAAAGTAGAGCTAGTAGATTAATACAAAGAGTTAGAGGTAGAGGCAGGACACAATTAATAGGGGCTAGTGTCAAGACTGAGGTACAGAGTAACTAGCCGCAGTCTCAAGCTAAGGTCTACGCCATCACCAGATAGGTGGCACAGAACTCCCCAAATATGGTAGCGGGTGTGTTGAATGTTTTTAATTTTAAAGCATTTGCATTAGTAGATCCAGGATCTACACATTCATTCATCGCACCATATATAGGATCTAAATTGCATTGTGATAGAGAGATATTGAATTTTGATTTAGAGGTAAGTTCACTGATAGGTAGTACTAAAGTGATTGGAGAGGTGTGTAAAGGGTGTACGATTCAGATTTGATTGTATTGTAGTTAAAGGAAATAGATATTATTATAGGTATAGATTGACTCATTGCTCATAAGGCTGTGATGAATTGTTATACTAAGGAGGTAGTTCATGAATCCCCTAATTAGCTGAGAGTGGTGCTTTGAGGAGTTATTTAAACAATGCCAGCCAGACTAATTTCATTCATGAGTGCTTTGAAACTGATTCGAGATAAATGTGAGGCTTATCTGGCCCATGTAGTTGATACCCAGAATGAACAATCTATTCAAGATATTCCTATTGTTAGGGATTTCTTAGGTGTGTTTCTTGTAGAATTACTAAGTTTACCCCTAGAAAGAGAAGTAGAGTTTACTATTGACCTTATTCCAGGTACTGCTACCATATCAATTCCTCCATATAGGATGGCACCTGTAGAATTGAAGGAACTGATGACCCAGTTACAGGAGTTATTGGAAAAGGGTTTTATCAGGCCTAGTGTGTCACCTTAGGGAGCTCCGGTATTGTTTGTAAAGAAGGATGGGACTCTAAGATTATGTATTGATTACAAACAGTTAAATCAGGTAATAGTGAAGAACAAGTATCCTCTACAGAGGATAGATGATTTGCTTAATCAATTACAGGGAGCTCAGTAAACTAGATTTGAAGTAATGGTACTATCAGTTGAAGATAGTAGAGGCCGATGTATCGAATAGTACATTTATAGCGAGATATAGACATTTTGAGTTTTTGGTGATGCCGTTTGGATTGACTAATGCCCCAGTAGCTTCTATGGCTTTGATGGATAAGGTATTCCAACCTTATTTAGATCATTTTGTGATTGTGTTTATTAATGATATCTTGGTGTATTCAAAGTGTAGAGAGGAGCATGCTGAACATCTGAGATTAGTACTATAGATAATGAGAGAGAAACAATTGTATTCTAAGTTTAATAAGTGTAAATTTTGTCTTGAACAAGTAGTATTCTTGGGTCACATTATGATTAGGCAAGGTAAGGTAGACCCAAAGAAAGCAGAAGCAGTGATGAAGTGAGAAGCTCTAAGAAATGTGACTGAGATATGGAGTTCCCTTGGATTAGCCAGTTACTATAGGAGATTTATCGAGGGCTTTTCATTGATCTCAGCCCCTTTAACAAAACTTTTGAGGAAGAATGTGCCTTTCAGATGGAATGATGATTGTCTCAGATGGAATGATGATTGTCATAGGAGTTTTGAGGAGCTAAAGCATCGGTTAACTACAACACTAGTGTCATATGTACGTAAGTGATGCTTCACACTGAGGGTTAAGATGTGTATTGATGCAGCATGGCAGAGTAATAGCATATGCATGGAGACAATTGAGGTCTCAAGAGTTTTATTATCCAGTATATGATTTAGAGCTTTTTGTTGTAGTGTTTGCTTTAAAGATTTGGAGACACTATCTGTATGGTGAAACTTTTTAGGCATTCACTAATCACAAAAGTTTGAAATATTTATTGCGTCAGAAATAGTAGAACACGAGACAAAGAAGGTGGATAGAATTGTTGAAAGATTATGACCGTATAATTGAATATCATCTTGGTAAAGAAAATGTTGTAACTGATGCACTAAGTAGAAAATCTAATAGCAGTATGGCTCAAGTACAATTATCAAAGTTGCCTAACTTAGTGCAATTAAGAGCACTGAATGCTGAGTTGAATTTAGGGCAGAATGAAGTATTGATAGCTACATTAAAGATGAGACATGTATTATATGAAAGAAATAGAAAAGTTTAAAGTAAAGATCTAGAATTGGTGAAGTTAATTGAGAAGTTAAAGGTGAATCCGAGTTTTGAATTTGAATTGAGAGATGATACACTATGGTTGAAGCAGAGATTATGTGTACTAGATGTAGATAATTTCATAAAGTAAATTTTAGGGGAGGAACATGTAACAACTTATGCCATGCATCCTAGTACTATCAAGATGTATAACACGCTGAAACAACATTTCTGGTAGCCAAGAATGAAGAGACAAGTGGCTAAATATGTGGCTAAGTGTTGGCCCCAATTTTTTTAATTTATTTAAACATGATTTGAATGAAGTATAAGGTTTTGATAAATTAAGTTTTTGGGTATAATTATTATGTTAATGTTAGTAGGATTTTTATTGTATGGTTTAGTTGTGTTAAAGTAATAAGAAGGTTGAAGGGTATTTTTGGAAGATCACTTAAGGTTAAAAGATGATAAGCTTATAAAGAAGGGTAAAATGGACGTTTTGGGCTCATTAAGGGTAAAAATGGAAAAAAGAATTGTGGTCCTGTAATTGAAGAAGAAGAAAAACGAAAATTGAAGAGAGGAAGAGAGAGTTGTCGTGGGAGAAGAAGTAAAGAAGAGAAAACTAAGGTAGGTTTCCAATTTTCTTAGTCTTAAAGAGTGATTTTGAAGTTGTTCAAGAAGGGAAAAAGAAAGAGGAAGGTTAGAGCTTCCATTTGAGCCAAGAGACCCAATAATTGGTGAAGATTCAAGGTAAGTTTATGTTTAAACTTTTGGATTTTTAGAAGGGTTTCGGTTAATGAAGCTTAAGAAATGCATGGGTCTAAATATTCTAGGATTAATTTTAATGTATATATTTCTTTGAATTCTCAATTGGAAGTCGCATTGAACTGGGATTTTTTTGGCCAATATTGAAGGAAATCAAGAGGAGAGGCAAGAGGAGCAAGAAGAGAGGCATCTTTGAGCAACTGTTAAGCAAGGAATTCAAGGTAGGTTACATTTTTATAATTGAATAATAATCCATTAATGTTTCTTCCAAATAAAAAAAATGTTTTTCAATTGTATTATAAATGTGCATTTATTACTCTTTGAATGCTTTGAGAAAGTGTTATATGTTTGGTATGTGAATATTGTGTGGATGAATTATGAAAAGAGTACAGAAAAAGAATCTTTTTTTGAAATAAATAGATTACTATGTTTATGAAATCATTTTTCGAAAAAAGTGCCATTTTGGGGCAACAGGTTTACAAGTTATGAAATAAATGTTAAATAGGTTTGGTTTGGTCCATTCTGTATGTCAAGTGCACTTTGACTAAAGGCTTCTCTTGCCTACTCGCAAATGGCATGGAGCTTCTTCAGGGACTCCCTCATGTTTACGACTACGCATAAACCACTATGTGCGATTGTGTTAGTTCGTTCTGTTGATAACTACACAGGACCATTTCATGGGAATGTGTTAGCTCGTTCTATTTATGGACCACCCAAACTATTTTGATGTGCTTATATGTTGACAAGTTTATTGAATGTATGATTTGGATTGATTATAAAGTGTTTGATAAATTAAGAATTTGGAAATATGTGTTTCATGATGCATTGTGAATTTTACAATGGTTTTTCTTGTTATCGGTTATAAAATTATTACCCACGAGCTTTAAACTCAACCCCCTTTTCTGTCCCATCTTCAGGCGATGAGCAAGAGATCGAGTGATTGAGCATAAAGGCATTACTCCAGATTATGCTTATTTTGTATTTTAAGTTAGTTTTTGTAAAATAAGGCTTTAGTTACATTTTGAGCAATTCCACTTTGTGTAAATCATGTATTTTTGGACTATGATATATTGTAGCTTGAAATGCCCATTAAGCTATATTTAAACTCTATTTTGTTTTAGTAATGAGACTAAGATTTGAAGAAGTTTATGTTAATCATGTACACATTTGCCCTCTTGGTTGAGATTGTCAATTGTTTATAGTGATGAAATTTAGGTTGTGTTGAAAGGATTTGTGTGTTCATTTTTGTGTTGGATGGTTCGGGTCTATCTGAAAGTTTCGCTACGGCAAAGCCCAAAAGTTTGCCTCTACGAACCTTTCCTGAGAGGGGCTCCTGCTTGATCCGAAGGCTTCACCGTGACGAAGCCAAAAGTTGGCCGCGGTGAACTTTTCCAGAAAGGTGTTAGAAAAGTTTGCCACAATGAACCTTTCTTGAGAGGTGCTCTCACTTGATTCTGTGACTTCACCATGGTGAACTTTTCCAGAAAGGTCTTAGAAACGTTTGCCGCGGCGAAGCCAAAAGTTGTCCGCAGCGAACTTTTCCTAATGGGTCCTTGTATATGATCCTTACTCGATCCTCTAGTAAGGTAGCTTTGTAATAAGTACTGAGACCTGGGCACCAACATTTTTATGGTATTAGAGTGACTAGGTTTAGGTCGAGGATGGGGAATAGGTTTAGGAATATCTTAGGCTTTGAACGAGTAGTTTTTTTTAAAGAAATATGAAATGAACATGCACTGTTTTTAAACGAACTTTATTCATTGTTTTGTATTGTTTTAAATGATTTGAAATTGTTTTTTTTTAAGCTTGAACAAAAAGTTTCTTTTTTAAATGTCTTCAATTGAAGGAGTGAATATGCTGCCTTGAAAAAGAACTCAAGGAGCTCTGACTTGATCTGGATCTCACCGAGTAAGTATGGATGAATCGTATGTTCTGTAAGACGCGGGGACACACTCTACTCCTGAATCTGATGCACCTAGTGTGTAGCATGAAATGCCACCGCCTCTTATTCCTATGCCTAATTTGTATCCACTGTTCTTTCAAGCCTTTGCTCAGGCTTTCACCTATGCCATGGGCCAAGGATCATAAGTTCCGATGCCAGCTCTAGTGGAGAGGAGTGGATAGTATGATAAGCTCCGCAAGTATAGAGTTGTAGATTTTAATGGTACTACGAATATGGAAGTGGCTAAAGCACAGTTGAAGAGGACCGAGAGTCTTGCTTCAGATGAAGAGAAATTAGATTATGCAGTGAGTTTGGAGTAAGGGGATACACTGTATTGGTGGGAATTAGTGCCCTATAGTCAGGTTATGCCTTTGGTGTTATCATGGAGAGATTTTATGGAAGTGTTCAGGAAGAAGTACCTTTCCAGGATTTATGTACAAGAGAAGGCTAGAGAGTTTTTGAATCTCACATAGAGGGGCATTAGTGTGAGTGAGTATGAGCTAAAGTTTATTCAACTTTCCCAATATGTGGCCAACATTGTGACAAATGAGGAGGAAAAATGCTGCATGTTTGAGGGAAGACTTCATTTGGGGATCAAGGAGAAGGTGCTGATCCATAACTTCTGTGATTATCAGCAGTTGGTGGATGCTACACTTCAGGCCAAGAAACTAGAGAATATCAAGTATGAAGTCAATAAGAAGAGGAAGAATAGGGAGTAGTCTTCCAAGAAGGGAATGAGTGCTCTAATGCCTGAGAGGAGTACAAGGAGTTTCTAAACTCAGCGTGAGGTAGAGAGTAGTGCCTATTCTTAGAACAAGATCAAGGGCAGATTTGGCGTAAACCTCAACTGTGGGAGGCAATAGCAGGGTGGAGAGGAGTAGGTACACGAACGCTCAATGAGCATTATGGGAAGTTTCACAAAGGAGAGTGCTTCAAGTTACTTGGGACATGTTTTTGATGTGGGGAGAAGGGACATATGATCAGGAATGTCCCCACATGACAAGACAAGAGGGGTCGTAGTTGCAAGCCCTAAGGAGAGCAGAAATAATGGGAACCAGACTAGTCACTAAGGTGGGTAGTTCTAGGGCTGCAAAGAAGTCTATCCCTCCAGGAAGGCCAAGGGGTCAAGCACAGGTCAGGTATTTTTCATGACAAGAGAGGAGGCCACAGCCGCACCTGATGTTGTCACGAGTATGGCTCAGTTATTTAATTCTAAAGTATATGTCTTCAATTGATTCTGGCTCCACTCATTCATTTGTTTCTGCAAGCATGACATTAAGTGGTGTGAATTTGGTGCCATTGGAAGATCCATTGATTGTTAGCACTCCTTTAGGGAAGAGGGTGATATAAGTCAAGTGTATAGAGATTGTGAACTGGTTATTGAGGGTGCTAAACTGGTAGTAGACTTATTGTCGCTAGAGCTAAAGGGTCTAGATGTTATACTGGGTATGGAAGCCATGGAGAAATATTGTGCAAAGTTAGACTGTAGTCTTAAAGAGGTATAATTTGACTTTGGCAATGGAGAGAAGGTGACCTTTAGAGGAGACAGAAGAATGCTATTACCTAGAATGATTTCAGCTTTGTTAACTGACAGGATGATGAAAAAGGGGTATGAAGCCTTCTTAGCCCACGTCGTGGATACTGATATGAATGAAAAGAACTTAGAAGATTTTTTGATTATGAGGGAATTTCCTGACATGTTTCTAGAAGATTTACTTAGTTTTCCCCCAGTAAGAGAAATTGATTTTGCCATCGACTTGATTCGTAGTACCACACCCATTTCTATACCACCGTATAGAATGGTTCTAGCTGAATTAAAGGAGCTCTAGGAATAGTTGGAAGAGCTGTTAGAGAAGGGGTTTATAAGGCCTAGTTCATCGCCATAGGGAGCGCTTGTTCTATTTGTTAAGAAGAAGGATGGGATATGGCGTATGTGTATTGATTATCGGAGACTCAACAAGGTGACCATTAAGAATAAGTATCCTCCGCCATAAATCGATAATTTGTTTGACCAATTACAAGGAGCAAAGGTCTTCTCCAAAATTGATCTAAGGACAAGCTATCATCAGCTCAGAATTAGAGAGTCTGATGTGAACAAGACAACTTTTAAGACCCGTTATGGGCATTATGAGTTCCTAATCATGCCATTTGGATTGACTAATGCTTCGGCTGCATTCATGGATCTTATGAATAGGGTCTTCAAGGAGTATCTGGATTAGTTTGTCATAGTGTTATCGATGACTTCTGGTTTATTCCAAAAATTAAGAGGAACATGAAAAACATCTCTAGATAGTGTTACAAACACTAAAGAATAGGTAACTTTATGCTAAATTCAGCAAATGTGAATTTTGGCTTCACGAGGTGATCTTTCTTGGGCATGTGATCTCGAAGGATGGAGTAGATGTTGATCCGAGGAAAATTGAAGCAGTGGTGAAGTGACATGCTCCAAAGACAGTTGCAGAAGTCAAGAGCTTTCTAGGTTTGGCAGGATATTATAGGAGGTTTGTTAAAGGATTCTCCATGATAGCTGCTCTAATGACCAAGTTATTAAGGAAAAACTAGAGGTTTATTTGGAGAGATGAATGTCAGAAAAGCTTTAATAAGCACAGATTGACAAGGAAAGGCGAATGTGGTGGCGGATTCCTAGAGTAGGAAATCCTCCATAGCCTATATTGAGACAATTTATTTGCCAGTATTGACAGAGATGGCTAAGCTGAAGATAAGTTTGACATAGGAGGAGCCTGATTGCATTATGGAAAATTTTAGAGTGAGACCGATACTTAGGGAGAAAGCTAAGGAGTTGCAAGCACAGGATGCAGAATTGAACAAACTCTGAGAAGAAATTCAAAATGGTAAGAAATTTGAAGCGGTAATGAGGGATGATGGACTTATAGTTATAGGCAATCGACTCTGTATTCCAAATCTCCAGGAGGTAAAGGATGAGATCCTCCATAAGGCTCATAATGCTCCTTATACTATGCACCCAAGTAGCACCAGAATGTACAAAGATTTGAAAGAGCATTTTTGGTGGAAAGACATGAAGAGGGATGTAGCAGAATATGCAAGTAAGTGTCTAGTATGTCAGCAAGTCAAGACTGAACACCAGGCATCTTCAGGCAAGTTAAGGCTATTATCCATTCTTGAGTGGAAGTGGCAAAGGGTGACTATAGATTTTCTTATAGGTTTGCCTAAGACCAGTAAGAAACATGATGCTATATGGGTTATTGTTGATCATTTGACGAAGTCAGCCCATTTTTTGGCAATTAAAAGACTAATTCTCTGCATGTACTAGCAAAGAAATATATTGATAAGATAGTGAGACTGCATGAGATTCCAGATTTTATAGTTTCAGACAGAGATCCTCGATTTACTTCGAGATTTTGGGGAAGCTTAAAGGAGGCTATGAGAACTAAATTGAAATTTAGCACTGCTTTTCACCCCCAGACAGATGGTCAATCTAAAAGGACTATTTAGACCCTTGAGGGAATGCTCAGAGTAAGTGTGATGGATTTTAAAGGAGCTTAGGATAAGCATTTTCCATTGGTCGAATTTGCTTACAATAATTCGTACGATTCGAGCATTCAGATAGCTCCTTATGAAGCACTATATGGGAGGAGATGTAGAACTCCTATATGCTAGGATGAAGAAGAAGAAAGGAGATTAGTGGGACCAGATTTGCTTCAAATGACAGTTGACAAGGTTAATTTAATTAAGTAGAGACTCAAAGCAGCACATGATATAGTGAAAAGCTATACTGATGCACACTGAAAACAAATGTAGTATAAAGTGGGTGAGAAAGTTTTCCTTAAGACATCTCCATGGAAAGGAGTCTTGAGGTTTGGCAAGAAGGGTAAGTTGAGTCCAAGATATATGGGTCCTTACGAGATTCTTGAGAGAATTGGACTGCTAGCCTATAGGTTGGCACTACCCCCAGAATTATCATAAGTGCATGATGTCTTCCATGTTTGCATATTGAGGAGGTATAGATCGGATCCCTCCCACATCATTCAGACCACTGAGGTCCAATTGAGAGATGATATGACTTATGAGGAAACTCCAGTGGAGATTTTGGATACTAAGGAAAAGGTCCTCAGGAACAAGATAGTTCAGCTAGTTATGTGGAGAAACCGTTCTATGGAAGAGGCCACATGGGAGTCCTTGGAAGCCATAAAGGAGAAGTATCCATACCTCTTCGATGACTCAGGTAAGAATTTCGAGGGCAAAATTCTTTTAAAAGGGGTAGAAATGTTAGGCCCGAATTTATTTATTTGTTTATTTAAGCATGATTTGAATGAAGTATGACATTTTGATAAATTAAGTTTTTGGAGTTAATTATTATGTTAATGTTGGTAGGATTTTTATTGTATGGTTTAGTTGTGTTAAAGTAATAAGAAGGTTGAAGGGTATTTTTCGAAGATCACCTAAGGTTAAAAGAGCATAAGCTTACAAAGAAGGGTAAAATGGACTTTTTGGGCTTATTAAGGGTAAAAATGGGAAAAAGAATTGTGGTCCTGTAATTGAAGAAGAAGAAAAACGAAAATTGAAGAGAGGAAGAGAGAGTAGTCGTTGGAGAAGAAGAAAAGAAGAGAAAACTAAACTAGGTTTCCAATTTTCTTAGTCTTAAAGAGTAATTTTGAAGTTGTTCAAGAAGGGAAAAAGAAAGAGGAAGATTAGAGCTTCCATTTGAGCCAAGAGACCCAATAATTGGTGAAGATTCAAGGTAAGTTTATGTTTAAACTTTTGGATTTTTAGAAGGGTTTTGGTTAATGAGATTAAGAAATACATGGGTTTAAGTAATCTAGGATTAATTTTAATGTATATATTTCATTGAGTTCTCAATTGGAAGTCCAATTGAATTGGGATTCTTTTTTGGCCAATATTGAAGGAAATTAAGAGGAGAGGCAAGAGGAGCAAGAAGAGATTCATCTTTGAGCAACTGTTAAGCAAGGAATTCAAGGCAGGTTACATTTTTATAATTGAATAACAAGACATTAATGTTTCTTCCAAATCAAGAAAGAAAATGTTTTTCAATTGTATTATAAATGTGCATTTATTGCTCTTTGAATGCTTTGAGAAAGTGTTATATGTTTGGTAAGTTAATATTATGTGGATGAGTTATGAAAAGAGTGCAGAAAATGAATCTTTTTTAAAAAAATAGATTAGTATGTTTATGAAATCACTTTTCGAAAAAAGTGCCATTTTGGGGCAACAAGTTTACAAGTTATGAAATACATGTTATGTGGGTTTGTTTTGGTCCATTATGTATATCAAGTGCACTTTGACTAAAGGCTTCTCCCGCCTACCAGCAAATGACATGGAGCTCCTTCAAGGACTCCCTCATGTTTACGACTACGCAATTTTGTTAGTTCGTTCTATTCTCGACTACAAAGGACCCTTTCATGGGAATGTGTTAGCTTGTTCTGTTTATGGACCTCCTAAACTATTTTTATGTGCTTATGTGTTGACAAGTTTATTGAATGCATGATTTGGATTGATTATAAAGTGTTTGATAAATTAAGAATTTGGAAATATGTGTTTCATGATGCATTGTGAATTTTACAATGGTTTTGCTTGTTACCAGTTATAAAATTGTTACCACGAGCTTTAAGCTCACCCCTTTTTTTCGTCCCATCTTCAGGTGATGGGCAAGAGATCGAGTGATCGAGCATAAGGGCATTATTCCAGATTATGTTTATTTTGTATTTTAAGTTAGTTTTTGTAAAACAAGGCTTTAGTTGCATTTTGAGCAATTCCACTTTATGTAAATCATGTTTTTTGAACTATGATGTATTGTGGCTTGAAATTCCCACTAGAGCTATGTTTAAACTCTATTTTTATTTAGTAATGAGATTAAGATTTGAAGAAGTTTCAGTCGATCATATATATATTTTCCCTCTTGGTTGAGATTGTTAATTATTGATAGTGATGGATTTAGGTTGTGTTGAAAGGATGTGTATGTTCATTTTTGTGTTGGAAGGTTCGGGTCTATTCGAAGGTTTTGCCGCAGCGAAGCTCAAAAGTTTTCCACTGCGAACCTTTCCTGAGAGACTTTGTCGCTTGATCCGAAGGCTTCGAAAAAGTTGGTCGCGGCGAACTTTTGCAGAGAGGTCTTAGATAAGTTTACCGTTGCGAACCTTTCCCGAGAGGTTCTCTCGCTTGACTCTGTGACTTCTCCGCGACGAAGCCAAAAGTTGGCCAAGGTGAATTTTTCTTGATGGGTCCTTGTACATGATCCTCTAGTAAGGTAGCTTTGTAATAAGTATCGAGACCCGGGTGCCAACATTAAGCATTTGACTTACTAACAGATTAAGACAGAATATTAGGCTCTAGTTAGTAAGTTACAGTCTTTTCCTATTCCGGAGTGGAAATGGGAGAGGATCACTAAGGACTTTATTATAGGTTTGCTTAGGACTCTGAGGTAACATGATGCCATATAGGTCATCATTATTGATAAATTGATCAATTCAACTCATTTCTTGCTAGTAAGAGAGAATAACTCACTAAATCAGTTAGCTCCGAGATATGTGAATGAGATAGTGAGGTTACATGGAGTTCCAATGTCCATTGTTTTGGAAAAGTATCCTAGATTTACCTCGATATTTTAGGTAGTCTACAGACAACATTAGGTACAAAATAGAACTTTAATACTGCATTCATCTTCAGATAGATGGATAAAGTGAGAGAACAATTAAGACTATTGAGGATATGCTCAGAGCTTATGTATTTAAGTTTTAAGGAGCATGGGATCAGTATGTGGCTTTGATTGAATTTACTTATAACAACCAGTATCACAGTAGTATCAGTATGGCATCGTATGAGGTGTTATATGACATAAAGTATCGTTCACCTTTATATTAGGATGAAGAGGGTCTAAGGATTATTGAAGGCCCATAACTAATTCAAGTTATCGTGGATAAGGTGGAATTGATTCGTAGTAGAATTAAAGTAGCAAAAGATAGATAAAAGAGTTATGTGGATCATCACAAGAGAGATATGGAATATTAAGTGGGAGATAAAGTGTTTATGAGAGTATCACCTTGGTGAGGAGTGCTAAGGTTCGGTAAAAGGGGCAAATTAAGCCCTAGATGCATTGGTCCTTATAAGATCACTGAGAGAGTTGGACCATTGGATTATAAGTTAACCTTTCATGTTGAAATGGCTCAGATTGACAATGAGTTCCATGTCAGTATGCTTAAGAGATATTGATCTGATTCTACCCTTGTGTTACCAGCTCAGGAAATTAAAGTTGCAAGTAATCTGAGTTATATTGAGGAACTAGTAAAGATAATTGGCTATCAAAATAAGCAGTTGAGGAACTAATAGTAAAGATAATTGGCTATCAAAATAAGCAGTTGAGAAACTAAGTAATCCCACTGGTTAAAGTTCTTTAGGGGAATCATTCGAGAGAAGAGCCTATATGGGAAACAGAAACAATACCCCTACCTATTTAACCATTCAGGTAAGAATTTCGAGGACGAAATTTCTTAAAGGGGGAGAATTGTAATTTCCAGTTTCTGGAGCACAATTAGGATTAAAACCCTAGATCAAGCATTGCATATACATATATAACATTAGCATTCATACACAAATTATAATTTTTACACATTACAAATAACATATGCACTCAATTGACATGTCTTAGGCATGAAAGATTTAAAATTACTATAATGTGAATTATGAATTGTTATGTTTTGAATTTTGGTTTGATTGGATTCCAATTAGTGATTTGGAATTAAATGTGATTAATTAGGAAATTGTTAAATTAATATGTACATTTGGAATAGGAAAAATGCCAAGTGGCTAGATAAATTAATACATGAAAAATTAGGATAATTAAGCTGATAATTGAGTGGCATTTGGCATTGCTAAATGTGTGAAAAATGGACTAGTAATTAATTGAAAAATGGACCAATTAATGTATGAGAAGTGGACCAATAATTAGGAGACACATGGACTGATTAATTTGTGACTAATGGCAGCATTGTAAGGAGATTAGTGGCAGCTTATTAAGTAGACTAATGGGAGGCATGCCATGTAATATAGGTCATAGTTTTATAAAGGGACCTAGCATATGATGAAGCAAAGTTTCTACTAGTTCCTTCATTCTCTTTCACCACTAAAATTGCTTCTAACTTTTCTCTATAATTTGCTTGGACCTTAGCCAAATTATCACACAAAATTCACACCTTAATCCTTCATATTAGCTAAGAAAACTAGCTGAATGTTACCTTCATCTTGCTCCTAAAATTAACTTGTTTCCACCTTGAGGTTATGCTGATTTTTCTTGCATGGAAGGCTAGTATAATCTGAAATTTTGAGCTAATTTGGAAGCTTATGAAGTAAGTAGCAATTTGATCTTTATAGCATGAATAATAGTATGAGAATGATGCTTGAATTGGATTAAAATGTTTGTAAAGTTGATGATGAAGTGTGCTGGAATATGCTATATGGACTTGGATGTTTTCTATGCTTGATCTTATTGAATGAAAATTGTGGGTTATAAGTTGATTCATAGATAATTAGGTCTAGATTTAAAGTGTAAAGCAGGTGGATTTACGCTAAAAAAGAATGTTTATATAGTTTTCTTGAATTGAGAAAGAACTAAGACTATATACATGATAATGTATGATAGTTTTTAGTTTGATTTTAATGCATAAAAAACCATCATTTTTGAGTTGTCAATTGACTACATTTGAGCTAGAAATTAAGATGTTATTGATAAGGATTTAGATTATGATTTAGGCCTAATAGAGGTATAATTGATGAACTATAAAGAAAATGTTTTAACTTTGGTATAAAGATGTCAAAATATGGAAAAAATGCAGCAAAAAGGGTAGGTCATGATCGTGGCACCCATCCCATGACTATGGACATATGTAGTAGCTTTTGTTTCAATCGTATGGAGGTACCCCATGATCATACGCAGGGTTTTTACATGGTAGTGTCTGATTTCTGCAATAGTTAAACCATATGAGGACAAGTCACTTTAATATGGTGTATTTGAACTTGATTAAAGCTTGAAATATACCTAGATTGAGGTTTGATAAATTGATGAAAGTATTTGATAAGTTTAAGATGCTAACTGATATTAAACCTTAAGGAAAAGATTGTTTGGTATCAATGTATCTAAGATTGGATTGTAGGAGTGTTAAGGGATTAAAGATGCTCATATGAATGCAAATGTATTCTAAAGAATATAAATAATGCATTAGGAATGAATGAATGAGAATTGGGAATTTTGTGAACACTTGTAATGCTAGAAAAGAGTTAGTAAATATATGGTTAATGAATTGATCATGATTAAGTGAACTTAAGGTATTAACCTAATTGCAAAATAGATATGATGTTTGAATGATCATGAATTATGATTAAGGAATCATAACCGGGAAAGTCACTAAGCAGGCATTGAACATAGAACGCACACACACACACACACACACACACACACACACACACACACACACACACACACACACACACACACACACACACACA
>JANZXR010136451.1:0-35001 GCA_027575705.1 Erythroxylum echinodendron
CCACCCTCGCGGGGCACGGATCCGGGTATCACTGTCGATATCGGGTTCGGGTTTTGCGAGAATGGGGTGTTACAAAACTTCATGAAACTACAAATCCCTAATCAATAAAAAAGTAAATTGTCAATTAAAAATAATTTATGACTAGCTAACTCCTTTAACTATGACACTAAGAATATATTTCCTTTTTATATAAAGACGACAATGAACGGCCCAGATCGTTGTTGATGTTGATCCTAGGGGAAAAAACAAGCGATGCCTCGGAGGAAGCTGTGTAGGTTACGTCAGAGACCCATTCCTGTCTACAGAAGTCAGAGACATGAGACAATGTTAAAAAGAGAAGGCTTTAGTGTTCTGTTTAAGGAGAGGAAAAAAAAAAAAAAAAGCTAAAGACAATTACACTGTAGTAGTACGGGTAGAGATATACAGAGGGAGAGGTGATTTGAGATTTGTTTTGGCTAGAAAAGATTTGAGCTTTGTTGAATGTTGAAGGGGTTGAACTTGTTCACTTTCTTGTGCCCATCACCATTGTTGTCCCACCTCGTACAGCTCTTTTCGCTTACTTGGAGCTCTTTCTTTTTGTTTTTCTTCTTTTTGATCCACTCATCAGTTTGGTCTCTCCTTTTCTATTCTTTTGCCATCTGGGTTTTTTTTTTTGAAGTGGTCAAATAGCGGAATTCTGACGTTCTTTACTGAGAAAGATCGAAACTTGTCACGAGTTAATCAGCTTCCTGGTCTTTGTTGTTCGTGTTGCTTTCTTATCTGGTTGTTTTGAGTCTCATTCAACATGAATGTTGAGGACAGAGTGGGTGGTGTAGTTAACGAAGATAGGTTTCCAGAGGTTCTTCGAGTTTTAGCTGTTGATGACGACCCAATTTGCCTCGAAGTTTTGGAGAAGATGCTCCGTAAATGCCAGTATCAAGGTGTGCTTATAATATAGAATTCCTTGTTTTTCTATAACTTTTTTCGTTAGACTCTTTAAAATTTTCCTGTTTGCTTTGAGGATACGAGTTTTTGTTGTTGTTATTAATGAGTAATGACCTCTCTTTGCATCTCTGTGCTTAATTATGACATACCTCTCTCTGTTTTTAGTCATGGCAGCGTCTTCCGGGTTCTATCTGGGTGTATGCCACTCTAGTTGCTAGCTTAGTTGTTTATAATACATGTTTAAGACTTCCTTGTCACTTTTTTTCTTGATTCAAGTTTCGATTTTGTTCCTTCTTAAGTGTGCTTGACATTCTGAATTTGTAAAAACTTCTACTTCTTGGTTCAGTTTTGATGTTCGAGTTAAAAGATGTTTGTTTGCTGCTACAAACACGATTATCTGCTTCCAAGAGTCTGAAAGTTGTGATATGGTCATTGCATTACAAGTAAATAGATATATTCTGCTGTTATTTCAGTTCTTTTTAGAGTTTTAGTTAAGCATCACTTTTTAAAAGTTGAATTGTTCCTTTAACCTCACGTGTGACTTTTTCCAGTTACAACTACCAATCAAGCAATAAAAGCTCTGAAAATGTTAAGAGAAAACAGAAACAACTATGATATTGTTATAAGTGATGTTAACATGCCAGACATGGATGGCTTTAAACTCCTCGAGCTTGTGGGGCTTGAAATGGACCTACCTGTCATCAGTAAGTGAAACTCTGTTTTAATTGTTCTTTCTTTCTGTTTTTTTTTTCAACAATAATATTTCAGGTACACTGACATTAATTCTTTCAGTATGATTATTGTTCACTAAGTTTTTTTTTCCCCTTATGTATCTGTTGTTTTCTTCTTTTCATTTGAATTACATAACAATTGAAATCCAAAGGAGGACTGATGTTGTTTGACTTTCCTCTTATGCTTGACTAGTGCATAATATACGTCAATCAAAGTTAGAGATGATAATCTGTTACTTTAAATTCTGCGACAGTGTTATCAGCTCATAGTGATAAGGAGCTTGTGTATAAGGGGGTTATACATGGTGCTGTGGACTATTTAATAAAACCTGTTAGAATGGAGGTGCTGAAGAACATATGGCAACATGTAATCAGAAAGAAAAGTTTTGTCTCCAAAGACCCAAGTGGGCCTTCAGGTCAAGACAGGATTCGTGATGCCCCTGGAGAATGTGGACAAGGAGTAGCATCGAATGGTAGCTCTGAACATAATGCCAGAGTTAGTAGGAAACGAAAGGACTTGGATGACGATGATGATGAAGATGGTGATGAGAATGGTCATGACAATGAGGAACCTGGGGCACATAAGAAGCCTAGGGTTGTTTGGTCTGTTGAGCTGCACAAGAAGTTTGTAGCTGCTGTTAATCAGTTGGGTCCTGAAAGTAAGTTCTTCTTACAAAGGCATGATTCTTTCATTCCTTTTACAGCTATTATCTTGTCTTAATCCTTGTTATTTCTAATCTTTCATGAATCAATAGAGGCTGTTCCAAAAAAAATTCTTGACCTCATGAATGTTGAAGGACTTACAAGGGAAAATGTAGCAAGTCATCTGCAGGTAATTTTTATTTTTTTTTATATTTTACATTTTAATTATAATTTTATTTATTTGCTGCCTATTGTTTACCATTACCTATCAATATAATAATTTCAACAATTTTCAGTGCTCATTTTACAAGTGCTGCCAAGCTATTTGAAAATATTGGAAGAATTTGTGTGGAGGATCATCGTAGCATACACAAACATGATGGTTCCGATTTTGTAGTCAATAGTCTATCTATTGGTATCCATGCCAGAAAAATGTGGCTAGATAGGGTTTCATGTACTGCAACCTTTTGGATATCAGGATATATGTGACTAACTATAAGCCCACACCTTAAACTTGAATTGTGTCAATATTTTGATTAATTTGCATGCAACTAAGTTCATATCCTAACTTTGACAGTGTAAGTTCTTTGATTAATTTGCATAGAACTAAGTTCATATCGTAACTTTATGAATACTTTGATTAGATATAAGTTCGTATTTTTGTAGAAGTACAGGCTTTACCTGAAAAGACTCAGCAGTGGAGCACCCCATCAGGCCAGTATGTTTGCAGCATTCATGGCTAAAGATTCCTCTTATCCTCATATGAGTTCACTTGATGGTTTTGGAGATTTTCGCAGCTTGAGTGTACCAGGAAGATTTTCAAGTGCATCCATATCAACATATACATCTGGAGGTGTGCTTGGAAGATTGAATTCTCCAGCTGGCTTAACTTTGCGAGGAATAGCTTCCTCCGGGTTGTTGCATTTGGGCAATTCCCATAATTCAAGCAATTCGTTTGATGCAATAGGAGAGCTTCCGACATCTTTTCTTCCTGCAAGCCAAAGTGCAAATTTACTCCAAGGGATCCCATCTTCACTGGATTCCTACAAGCTGCAAAGTAAGTCCAGCACTTGCATTGGAGATTACAATCACAATCATGAAACAGGTTTCGCACTTGCTAGCTTCCAAGATGCTGGAGTGTCTGTGAATGCCAACTTGGGCAACATAATGTCCAGTGTCTCCAGCAATCCTCAACTGGTACAACGAAACCTGCAACAAATTCAGACTAGGGGAGCATTTGCAGCTCAATCATCTATAAGCATGCCATCTTTGGACCATGATTCTTTTGATGTTGGAATTACTGGGTCTTCAAACGTTTTGGATCATAATAGATGTAATGGAAACTGGCAAGGTGCGGCTGAGTTATCCACTCTTCCATCGAGTTCTTTTCTATTAAACGAACATTTTAGCCATGACCCATTACCTGCCAGCAACTTAAGAGATAATTTATCTTCAATTAGTTCTCAGTTCAGTAACACCCCACTTGATTTTTCTTCTTCTTCTGCTATTGCTGCACCTTTGGAGGATTCCAGAGTAGACATGCAAAGCCAAGCAGGTTCAATTGGCAATGTTTTGCAGGGCATCAATTACATGTCAAAGCAAAAATGGGAAGGCCATAATCAGCATTATAAATCCAATCTAAATAACTCATTCAGCACCAACAATTCCCTGGTTTCTGACAATGGAATGAATCCTTTGAGCCAGAGTTCATACCAAAGGAAAAGGTTCAATGCACTATTGCTTGGTCAATTAACTGGCGTGCCTCCATCAAGTTTCCGGCATTCTGAATTTGAGAAATCTTTGGATACTAAAATAAGGTCGAATGAAGAGTATTTACGGGATCAAATCAAGTCTCATAATGGATTTGTGCAGAATAACTTTGAATCATTTGATGATATAACGACTGCGAATAAACGGGTATGACTGAGTTGCTTATCACACCTTTTATTGCATTTTTTACTTTTTTTCTTGTTTTCTTAAAGTTGGATATACAGTGTTGTTAATTTTGTTAATTTTGATAGCTGGAGGATCAGTGTTGATGTAAAGTAATAATTTCCTTTACCACCTTATGAACCCTGTGAGTCTTTCCTGTACAATTAATCTCTAGTATCTTTTTAGTGTACAATTTACTTGAACCATTTAATTTTTGTATTTGAGTTGGCAGTTTGTTTTCGGACCTTGGGAAGAATAAGGTAAAGAAAAATTTTTGGAAAAACAAATAGATGGAAAGTTTTAAGGCGTTCGCATAATTCTATCATTTCCCGTAGGACGATGAATGGTTTTATCTAGTTCAGTATAAGATCTTTAAATTTCATCCGTCCAGAGTTTGTGCATGTACAAGAAAACGTAAAAAGATCTGAGCTTTTGCAATACTTTTGCCCTTTTTTAGTGGGTTGGAGAGAAGTGTATACTTTAGCATTAGTTACTGCATTATTTATGCATCAGATATTGATAGCTTTCACGTTGTTCAAGCAGGAGCCAAATGAAACAATGTTACTAGATGGAGAATTTGGACTTGACGCTTACCCTCTTGGATCATGTATGTGAGCTATTGTTGTTGGTGATTGTATAAAAGAGGGGCTGCAGAAAACACACGTTTCATTTCTTTCCACGAGAAATCTGAATCATCTTGTAATCTAGTCCGCCAATGCGTTTGTTCTACTTCTTTCTATGTTACAGCAGATGATTTCCCGTTAATATTGGTAGCAGTATTTTTGTCATTCAATATTATGTTTATCCTCTGCTTTTTCTCTCTCATTGGCATTCGTAGATAATGACATGAGAAAATTTCTTTGACTTTCATCGACTATATTCGTGTTTTAGAATGACCTTATTCTAGGGCTATGACGTATTTTGAGTGGCATTAGAACCTGCACGAACGGTCTGATTGACGTTATGAGTTGGAATCTGGGTATTTGAGTGGCAATAAAACCTGTTTGAACGTTACAAGTAAGATGAATCCAAAACAAGATTTCAGTTGTAATGGACATGAAAGCTGATTCGAATTCGTTCCACACCAGGCACGAATGAAAACAAGTGGAGGAACAAAACATGGAATTTTGGAGGTTTTGGAACACATGATTCACAGGTAATATGTACCTAGAATCTTTCTTGTTGCTTACAGGTTTTAGCCTACGAGAATGTAGGAAAAGACATGGTTGAATTCAATGAAACATAAAAAGTATCCAACTTTCATCAATCCCTTGTCAACAATCAAAAGGCTCTGTTACAATTCAGTGACCTGGAATTGTCACTAAAACCTGAACTTTGAGTTGCAGTTGAACTCAATCTAGCTCAACAAGTTGAGCTCGTCTCTCAGCAGCTTTCTTTCTTATAAATATTCCCCATCTTAAAGCTGCTTTTAGCTTGAGCCATCCTACAACAGCTTTCCCTGAGCCTTTCCCATGTTCTTGTCTATATGCTTGATCCATCTGAGGCTCATATGCTTGTATACTGTAAGAGTAACAAGCCTCATCAGAGTGACCAAAGCCAGTTCCCATGCCAACCCCCGCAGTGAATGTCTTCAGCAATCTCTGCATGTCATCACTCTCCAACATCTCAGAACTCCTAAGACGGATTTCTTGTGAGAAGAATTCTTCCAGTCCCTGCCCATTTCTAGGTTGAGGCCAATCTCCAGGAAAATAAGAATCTCCTGCTCCATAAGTTCCAACAGTCATCGAGTCAATGCTATTGGAAACTGCCGCTTGTGGATTATGAATGGTCATTGCTGCATTCTGTTCCGACCTTAAGAATGGAAATTCGATCAACTGAGGAACTGATGGTTGGTTATCAGAAGCCTTGATTTGTTGAATTGGTGCAGATGAGATGTGTAGCAGCCTGTTTTGAGCAGATGATGAGGGGTTAATTATCTCATAATCGTTCTCTAGGATGGGTGTATCTACTGTCCTTCTACCATTCTTAGTACTTGCTAGGGAGCTCAGGACGTTCCCATCATATTCCACCACTTGATGCCAATTTTCATATGCTCTCTTCACGAGCGAATCTACTGACATCTGAGGCAGAAAATGAACAAATTTCTACGAAATGTATGTAAAACATGATTGATTTATCAAAATGACAAGAGTTTGTATAACCTTTTGATGATTGGTAAGTGATTCCAATGGAAGGAATTGCCCATCAACAATAAGACCTCTAAGCTCATAGATATGATTGAAAACAACTCCAGTGCTATGAGTTCCATCAGGATAGTACACATAAAGCTTCCCTCCTAAGACACAAGTCTTGGCATGCTCTACTGTGTTGTCCCACATCCTATTGGACATTCCACTTCCAAGGATCTATAGCAAGAACATTATTTCAGAATATGAAGAATAGATTAAATCTTTGAAAGAGGAATATGAAGTCTGTAAAACCATTCTTGATGGAAAACATGAAAGCTAGAGAAAGGGACATCTTACACTTCTTAATTTTTGTGGATCTCTTACAAGAACTCTGAGAAAATCTTCCACTGTTACAATTTCAGCCTTTAGCAGCTTCTTGTGCAGTGCTCCATCCTTTGCTATTCTATCCAATCTCCAAACTTCATCGTGTAGAGCTGGTGGGTAATGTTTCTTATACACTGCAGATAACAGAAAGCGTTTCAGCTGTAGCTGTTATATGCTGCATTAAATAAGAACATCTCTACATATTGCTTCAACATACAACTAGATAAACCAGATGAAAAGGTCATTCTGCATGGTATGGGAGATAAGAAACTTTCTTCTTCCTCGACTTGCAAATGAAGAAATTCTGGAGTTTCTGATCAGTGTTGTGCTCTAGTACACATTCAAGATTTAGATATTACCAAGATTTCTTAGTCTAAATTCTTAGATCTTTATCATTCAATCGGTACAAGAATCAGAGTATGGACTGCAACTTTCCAGCAGAAATAGCACTAAAAATGTGCATAAGGTAGTGCTGCACAAACTACTTTCTTCATACTCTCACAGATTCTTACCAGTTCACCAAGGTTCTTCTAAAAGGTGATTTTGTTTTGTCGTTTACTTGAATATATCCAATTAGAGTTTCTTTAAGTATCAGAAGGATTAGACACGAGAAAAACTCACATTCTCCCCTGTGATCCTTCACCGAAAATGCCTCTGTCTTAGCTTCACGAACACGAATTCCCTCGCAGCACCCAGGAGCAAGCTTAACACCAATCCTGAACTTTCTGCTCCTTATCCAACTAGAATTGTCAGTGAAAGTAAGATCTCCTATAGTTCCTACTCCTTCCTTGAGAGTTAGCTGAAGATCCCCAGTCAATAACGGTCTTCTCCCTTCACGCTCCTTCACTTCGTAGCTCTCAAAGTGTTCAGCAGTCCAATCTTCCTCAGTCTCATCACTGAAATCACCCTCAAGAACCACAATATTCAGTTTTGCAGCTGATTCAGGTCCAATTTGCACAACACTGCCTGTGGTTGCATCTATCAGGACAACATGAATGGCTGCTCCTTGCTCGCCCTCAACTTTTCCACCAGTGAATAGGTGTGGAGGCATTCTTGTTCTGAACTGCAGTTGCAGCTTTTTGCCTTCTGGTCCTTGTAATTTTGGTTGTGGAGACCTGGTTTAGGCATAATGGTATTAGATCATGTCAGAATCTTCGAGCTAATTGATATATGCTCGATGCTAGTGGGTACTCTAGTTTAGTAGAAACTAAGCAAACCCAACTTTTGCAATTAAGACTAACAAGAAGAAAGCTACAACACTACCTTTCAGCCAAAGTAGCATGGCCTAACCTCGACAATGCACGCTCGATTTCTTCACTGACCTGTCGATCATATGAGATGCCCAAATCAATAAACTTCTTTATGTAAGTTAAGACTACAGTCTTCACCAACCCCCATTTCTAACAACTTATAAAGTTACAGCTTTTGCAGAAACTAGTTACTGATATTAGGACTATAAGGTGACCCAATCTGAACTGTTTATGACTCACAATTCTGCGAAACAGAGGCTCCAAAGATGAGCAAAGTCTTTGCAAGCTATCAACCTTCAGGGCTTCCACGACAACACTGCACATAAATGGACTCATGTATCATTGTACTGGACGTTACAGCTTATGGAACAACACACACCTTGTGCTGCATGATTGGCTTCAGATTTTCTAAAGATAGGAATACAAACAAACGAAACCAAACGCACTCATCTCAAATCTCATCAAGTTCATGCTCATTAATAAGTAGTACCATGAGTTTTGAATGCTTGATTATACAGAATGAAGCAACCAACTCTGGAAAATGAGGGTATTCATGCACGGTTCAGGTGGCAGGTTAAAACAACAAAGTACGTTATAAACAGATCGGTTCAAAAGATTGGATCGAAAGTCCAGAAACCAGTTCAGATAAACCAAATTTTCGAGCTATGAAGCTTAACCCATTGATCGAGTGCTACAAAAAGAAATCAAATCAGAATCACCACAATGGGATTAGAGCAACAATGGAAAATAATAAAAGGCCAACCTTGCTAGGCCAGGTAACCTGGACTTCTTCGATTCAGGGACGTACTCAGCTTCATCTTCAACCCTCTGTTCATATCCTCTTTTATCCACTCTCCGGCCTCTGCTGGAGTTATCCATATATGGAAAGTTGGGAACTTTCCTAATGCAAACCCTTCAAACTCAGTACAACTTTCTAAATATAGAACAAGCGTTACAAGATTTTACGTTGTGCAACACCTCAAAGCACTCATCTTTCCAGATCAAAACTCAACTTTTCGACATATGATCTGGTTTTGGTATCATTTTTGGATCTGGGCAGTGAAAGTATCGTCTACGTGTTTTAGGATTTGGATTGATCCAACAATTGGATATATTTAGCTTTGAACTTTGATCCAATATATTAGTTGTTTTTAATAGATATTTAAGTAAGACCTGACCAAGCATAGGACAACACCTGTGCTTGATAACCAGTGCATGAACTTGGGAAGTCTTTGAAACCGCGTTTCCTGGTTTCTTTAATTGGCTGGCATGTGATGTTTTGACTCGTTTTTGGTCTTCAAGGAAGAAAGTCAAACGGTGACGTTGGTCAATTTTGCTTCAACAGAAGCATTCTTTCTGCAGATTTATACGCCTGTTTGAAGCTTTTAATTACCCTCTTTAAAAAATTGTCCTAACTATTACCCCAGACAACATGTAGATCTGTTTGTTGGGCAAGGACATCCTCAGCTTCAAGTTAGTAACTGTTGAGATTAACAGAGACTAAGGTGATGAACATGATTTGTTAACAAAATTGGAGAGGGAACAAAGTGGATGAGAAAATACAGTTCCTTGGTGGGAAAACCCCGCAGCACCCAAGAACAGAAACCAAGGCATTTCCCATAATAATGGGAACTAGAAATTTAATAATGGTGGTTTTGGCAGTTACTGGTGGTGACTTTTATGAGTGAAAGTAAAAGACAAAAGTGTCGTGACCTGTGAGAACGCTGTCAAACAAACCTTGTAAAATTACATAGATTACTATAATATCATCTTATATCAAAGTGTCAAACAATCTTTGAAGGGACATACATAAATCTGATATGAGCTGGGGGATCCAAAGCACGTGAATTACAAGTGCGTAAAGGAGACACCTTTGCTTGGTTTTAAAGGAAGACCTATAGCAAGAGACAGGCATACAGAGGGAGAGAGCATTTTGCTTTGCAAAACTACTCCAGTAATTTGCTGGTCTGCTACTATCATTACTAAAGCAAGGGCCTATTTTGCTAGTTCAAGCGAAAAGAAAAGAATTGTAAAACTATATCTACTGGCAGTTATTCTCCTTCCCAACCCATTTGGCGAGCGCGACGCTCCCACAACGAGGTGATTTTCCTCTCTCTGATAAGTAATGCCTCAGCACGCTCTCTGGCCTCCTCACATGTTTCAGTGGCTGCAATGCATTTCTCTGCCTCCTTTTGGTACTGAGAAGCTACTCTTTTTGCTTCGACAAGTGTAACGTTCATATGTCGGGCGTGTTCTTCAGCAACAGCTTCCTGCAATTTCAACTCTTCTGTTAAAAGGTCCACAAACTGCTTCTCCATCTCCTTCTTGAGATCAGGGTCATTGTTACCGCAATCTGTAATATTATCACATTCATGTAAGCAAATCGTTGCAAACAACAGGGTCATAATTTGAAAGTAAAGCCATGTAAGAACAATGCAGCAGATTACAGAAAAAAGTTTATCAAAAGGTGGAATTTAGGAGCTTAAGATAGCTAGAATTCCTTCAAAAGGCACATTTACTTTGACTCTCTCACCCCACTTCAGTTCTTAGTCCCGTTCTGAGCTTACAGAAAATTTGTAGGACATCTGTTCATTACAAACAAAGTATGCAGATTATATGATCAAATAGGTACAATCACCACAATCTGTGGAATCCTTAGTCTAGAAGCTTAGTTCACCAAATCGGGTTAGTTAATGTAATATGCAAATTTTCTTTAGCAGAACTGAGACAGTGAGACATAGCGAGTAATGGACACCACATCACCTAGTCCTAAAATTTCATAAGATCCCAGAAAACAGAAATGGGTATATTCCAGTTTAACTTTTGAAGATTTTTCAGAGAATCCAAGACCACACAATCTATCTCATCATCAGAATGAAAAGTTCATAACCAGAATGGGTTAACAGAATGAGCTCAAACCTGTGACTGAGAGATTGGCCAACCCTGCAAGGAAAAAGCAAAACCATGCATGAGTCTAGGACTCCAATAAGCAAGAAATTATGGTTTATTTCAGGAGCAGTCGGTATGAACAGGCAGTTTCATCTAAGAACTGCCAGTTCAACCTTTCATCTAAAGGATTATATCCCAGAAGAACCGGCATCTGCATGTTGACATGTGAAATGAAATGAGGAAAGTTAAATGAAGCCAACTTCACTAACTCAAATGAGAGACCTTGCTTCATCAGAAATTGGTTGTAGTTTACAGTTTACACTGCAATTAGAAGAAAACAATGATCCTAGGTTCACATTCATATATGAACAGCTTTAATCCAAGGATCTCAGGTCCTTCAGCATAAGTAGCAAATGATTGCCTAAAATATCATAAGAGAACTTCTCATTACTCTATTGAACTGGATAGGAAGTAAGTGATTCTTCAAATCGGGGTAATTAGGAATTCAAGCACCTTAAACTAATGTCCAGTGTGAGTGATTTATCAACATATCTAGCACCTCAAACTAAAAGTGCCAGGAAACATAAGAAGGAATACCTGACCAAGTAAATCTATCAAAACTAGCATACATAAAAAGAGCATGTAAAGCAAGCTAGATTTGCCTCCACATTAAAGCCAGTTAACAGAGTAAAAATCTGCACTTTGTTCTGTTCGGGATCCAAAAAGAGATAAATAAGGCTAGATCACTACTCGGCACTCAATATGGCAAATTTCACAGCATATTATGTGGGTTCTTAACGACAAGAAAATGAATGTTTCGGAGATAAGGGAGTTCGCTTTGCACATCCGGATCCTGTCCACTCAGATGCAAGTGTTCGATCAATAAAACAAATCACAAGAAACTGATGAACAAGCTCAAAGAAATCCACTCAGGTGCACATGCAAGCGTTCGATCAATTAAGCAAATTTGGATCCAGAATTGGGTAGAGCAACAGATCAGATCTCCAATATGATAAAAAGGTTTTTTTTTTTTTTTTTGCATTTCTCCCAAATGAACTTGTACTCCTTCAAGATCAAATTTTCACATAAGCCCAGACGCATAACAAGCAAAACGGTGAATCCAAAAGAGAGAGAGTGAGTAATACCAGGAGCAATCTGGAGAAGAGATAAAGGAGGAGGACAATCACAGATGCAAGGAGGACAAGAGGAAGATGCTTTAGAATCAGAAAATCCAAAACTTTTCTTGAATCTCCAGTAAAGGGCAGGCCCACAAACCCCCAGAGCTGAAACCACTGCAAATATCACCAGGCAACACCTCAAGCAAGATGCTGATCTCCTTGACATTTTCACTCTCTCTCTCTACCGCTGATTGTGTGTATTACAATCGACTCACTTTCTTTCCCTTTAGAGACAGCCAGTGAGATCTAATGTTAATGCACTGATTGATGGATCTAGTTACGGAGTCATGAATGAATCTTACTAATGTGCTGCTTGTTCCTGTAGCTCCCCCCTTATTAACCTTTTCCTATTCTGAGGAAGTGTCTTAGTTCTGTCACATTAAAAATGGAACTTTGACAAAAAGCGTTCTTACCTGAAACCCATGTCCTTGTAACAAAACAGCCAGTTATTATATAATCTAGTCACAGATTTAATGTAACCAACAACCCCTTTTGCCGTTGTCGCTCAATTTCCCTATTTCTAGCCATAAAAAGGATCTAAAAGTAAATAAGAGCCTAGGGCAGGCTAAAGTTTGCAGATATTTCTTTGTTGGGTTATATATAATCATAATGTTGAAGTAGCTATTTACTATAATATTCACTCATCCTTTCATATCAGAAGGTCCAAAATACATGTGTACAATGCATCATATCATGTATTGCTTGTACTCTGATTTTTTATCATCTTGCTATGTAGTACATAAGCTCCAGGACTTTCCGAGATTTAAGAAAATGAAATTAGTTTGGGGGCTCTATATGAGTCGATACAATATACTTGTATCCAACTTTCATAACACCAGAACGCTTTGACCTGATCTAATTATTCTATAAGCCTAACATGTATCACTAATCATACATAAATCTTCTTTTTCCAAATAGCAGGCACGTGAAATATTCTATATATTCAACACATAGCAATCATCATTCATTTAATAACTAAGCACACTTGCTAAGTTCATACAATCGAGATGTTCCATATCTGACAAAAACAGTAAGATCGGTCTCATATTAGCATCTATCTGTTGTTTCTCAGTTCCCACAAATGCATTGGCCATTGGATTGAATGACAGTAAATGGCATGAAGTGAAATGTGCCAATATTGCTCTAGGCTCTTGGACAAGGGTGTTTGAAGTAATATATTCGCTTCCGTATTTCCAATCCTACCAAGACAGGTTTGATTTGCCATATTGGTTCGTGTCCACACAACTAAGTAGTTGCAGGTTTACACAAGCATTCTGTCCTGCATTCGCTATGATTCAGCATCCTTTGGTCTTTGTTTTAAGTCTGCATAGTACTCGTTTATCCACTTATGGATGATCTCAATTTCTTGCCTCCTCTGCTCTATCAGCCAATCGGGGTCATCTTTTGTTGCAGCACGAAAATCGACATGATGAGCTCCTGAACAATCAGTGGCAGTATACTTTTAACTGATAGTAGCATGCTAAAGGGATCATAGTATTAAAGACGGTTGATTTGCATACCCTTCTGTGTGACAAGGGCGATGATGCTGGAAGAGATATTCTTCAGCACACTAAACATTCAAAAAGCTTTCAGTCAAATCATTGCGATATCGCCAAAGAATCTAACTTTGGTATGGAAGCATGCATCAAATCATCAGCAAAAATCTTGAAGAAGAAAGTGACATCCTGATTGCTATCCATGTATAAGGCTAGGTGAAATGGACTGGCAGCTGACAAGGTGAGTGCATCAGTTGTCTATTATCTATTCCAGGACATAATATGGAACAAATTTGAAAAGAATGAACCATTCATGCAAGTGTAAGATCTGAAGTGGGTTAAGCATTTTATAATGTCTAGTAGTTGCCACTTATAACCCTGAAAGATGATTTGTAGTGTTTTATGATATCTTAAGAATCAATAACTTGGTATCCTGACTTGGAAGTTCACTACATAAAGGCAACAGTTAATCAGTTGAGAAAGAAGAGCCTGACACATACTTTGGAAACTAATGAATATTGATAATCAGCTGAATGGAACATCAAGGGAAACATGGAAGTTGGAACTAAACCAATGAAAACTACAAGGGAAGGACTTTGTTACAGCAACTGACCTTCCTCTGCTCCAAGGATCCTGCATTCCATTAGAAAATATGATGTTGCGACCGGATCTCTTCAACACTTGATCGATCCTCTGCACACAAGATAAAACTTCAACTAAAGAAGCATAACTGGATAAGTGAAAATGAGGAAGAAACCTTACTTTTCCACCGAATTCAGTAGTTATCCAATGCGGTCGAGGCACAATCCCGTAAGTTTTCATGCATCGACCTGCAAACTCTTTGTAATCATATCTTGATGGAGGGAACATGCTTCTTTCAGAGCAGGTCATTGGCATGACCATCTCTGTGCAGGCCTTAATCATTGTTGATGAATGGATTAGCATAACAAGCAAGCAATAATTGCCCTCAACTTGAGTTAGTGATTTGATTTTAACTGTAGATACTATAAATACAGAACTCAAGTTTCCTTAAAAGTGATAATTACTCAAAAATGCTTAAATATCACAAACTAAATGACAGACCAATTTGGTTGCTGATGTATTTCAGAAGATTTTAGTTGTTCATGTAGAATTACCTGCCAGTCCCAACCATGAAGGCCATGGGCATCGGGTCCATGTTCCAATTGAAAGCATTTACTAGAACGAGAATAGTTGTAGTATAAGCTTGCAGCTGCAAAAACCCTGCTAATCTTGGAGGCGCCTGGTGGAAATTCATCAACAATCTTGCACATCTTCATTACACAAAAAAACAGATGAAGAAAACATTAGGATCTGAAACCGCCAAAATTTTACTGTCAACAAGTATTCTTACCTGCTTTACAGGATAGGCAGGTAGAGGCATCATAAAATTTGCCTCAAATGGATAATTCCCCATAGCTGTATAAACAAATGCCGACCATAACCAGGCCCAGACTGCATCTAGGGAATGAAGCTCTCTGAACACGAGCAACATGTAACTTCTAGGGTGACAAAAATGCACTCTAGCATGGACTGTTTTCTTAGCAAATTAAACTGAGCTATATTGAAGTTGATTCTTAATTCAAAACGGCTTTTAACATAGAGGCTGCTGAAGTGATAGAAATTTTCAGGAAAATTTCGAAGCCACTCTATCGAGGAATCTTTTCAAGTAAGAGCCATACAAGTACAACATACAAGATTTTACCCACTAGCTGAGCAAACACAGAACATAAATTCATGTGAAGATGAGTAACATATTTCTCATGCACATCAAAGGAGAGAACTTACTTGCAACTTCTGAAAGTTCTGCTTAGTTCAGTCAAGCCTTCCTTCTGAGTTGCAAGAGCCAACAGCTCTTCCCAGCTACCCTTTATCACCTCAAAGCAGTTCAAACTTGCCTCCTGCCCAGATCAGTTTTGCACAGAAGCTTATACCACAGTATAGAAGAAACTAAAGGTGAATGTACAGAAAACTTTCGCTAACATGTAACAACAGACCTTGAAATCCTGAGAAACAGCATCATAGAAACTTGACCATGGAGTAATGTCATCAAACTGTAGAATGGGGGCTGAAGATGCCAATGCACCAATTGCTATGTGCGGGTATTTTAGCCTGAACCAGGCAGCTAACACTGAAAGAGAATACAGATGCAGAAAAGAGGGAGAAAAATTGATGTTCCATGTCATAAAGTCAAATAGTTGATTCTGAATAGAAGGAAATCATTTAGTCTATTTTGAACTGTAGATTTTACTTCTACAGTAACTGTGTTTATCCAGAGAGCAATTATATCAGAATATTAAAGGAATAATGCATCAAAGGCTTGAATCTTAAGAGCTTTACTTCCTCCGTAAGAACCACCAAAGACCACTACAGGAGATGTTTCAGAGGAGAGATTCTGCTTCAAGTTCCTTATCAGAACTGCATAATCAGCTAAAGCTTGCTGCGAATTCAAGTACCCCAATGTCTCTGTTGACTTGTAGGAGTCCTTCCCAAATGGCATCGATTCTCCATAGTATCTATGCTGCAAATGCACAGACAAGCAAATCTCATTTAATATATAGTGACAAAATTCCAGCATAGCTCATTCTTTGGATCAACAACTGATAGAACTAAAAAGTAAGCGTATTTTGACTGACAGCCATTAGATGCTCTACTTGAGATTTGCCCAGCCGTAAGAAAATCTCCATACATTTTGACCAAGAAACTAGTTTTGTTCTCTAATCATTTCCAAATGACGACTTTTAAGCTCCAAGTATGACGTTTTTATCTAAAGCTCGTGGTTTTCTCAAGTAAAATGCGAATTTAAGAGCCAAGAAGTGAGCTTTCAGTGTGTTTAAGGAGTATTACTTCAATGAAAACCAGAAGAGCCCGGAACTTGGGAGCAATATCGAGCAAAAAGCCAGTGTTAGCAGCGAACCACTCAATGTCACCTTCATTCCCAGTGTAGACGAAGATGGGACCACCTTTTTGCCAGTAACGATTGTTGATGAGATACTTCTGGTAGAAGATTTTGGAGCTACTCTGCTGAAACGTGAAGTGGTCTAGGATTTGAGGAAAGTAATGAGCTCTATATGGTATCTTTGGTTTTGAGGCCTTATGTTGCTTAGCCAAAGATTGATAAGCTGCTCCAGGGAAAAAAGCTGGCATGGAACTTATCAATGGTGCAAGAATGGAAAAAATCAGAAGTATGAGATGTGCAAAAGGACCCATGCTGGTGCTTTCTCTTCTCTCTCTCAGAATGCGTTTGTATTTATTGCTTTGTTCTAGGAGTTGAAGCTATTATCTGCTCTGGTGGATTAATCTACACATTCAACTGTAAGTTGGAGTTTTGTAGTGATTCAAGGATTAGTTTTTAACTTTGTTTTAAATTATTTTTTGTTCATGTTGAGTTCTTGAGTTCAATCCTTATGAGAGTATAAAACAATGATATGAATACGGTACTTTGGTAGAGGTAGCTGATGCTTTCTCTCTCCCTCTCAATGTGAGTGTATTTATGGCTTTGTTCTAGGTGTTGGAGTTGAAGCTATTATTTGCTCCGGTGGATTAATTTACACATTCAACCATAAATTGGAGTTTTGCAGTGATTTGTCAGGGATTAGTTTTTAATATCGTTTTAAATCATTTTTGTTAGTGTTGAATTTTTTAGTTAAATCCTCGTGATAGTATAAAGCAAAGTTATGGATACCGTACCGATATTAATACCAAATTTAATTTCGATATGATATTGCATAAATATCGGTCAATATCAGGTAATTTTTTAAATTTATAAAATAGTCTTTGAAATTTTTTAAAATTACATAATAGTCCTTCAATATGTTATATTATATAATTTATAATTTTAGATCACTCATTTTTTCAAAAATCATAATAATAGAAATTTAAGATATCAACAATTTATTTATTTTTATTAATATTATTTTTTACATATTTCACATATAAATAATAAAGAAAATTAATTTAACAAAAAGATCACTGAATCATCGTACAAATATAAAATTAAGAACAAAACAAAGTATTTAAAATATTACAATTTCATTATGTAATAAATAATAATAATTACATCAAATATAAAATAATAATAATAATTACATCAAAATATAAAATAATGATAATAATAAATTTCCATAACTTTGTAACAATTACAATTTACAATAAGAGCTCATTCTGAAAAATTAACTAGAAGTGAAATCTGAAACAAAAATATTTATGATTATGTTGCATATAAAAAATTTAACGTATATATCAAATAAGTGAAAATAAAAAAGAGAGGAAATAAAAACTTGGAATTTTATTCAATCGAATATTCGCTCAAATTGTATTGACCATAATTCTTATTTGATACAAAATCTTTATAATTAAGAAGAGTCTCATCATCATTATTATTCAAATTCATTGCATCAAATGACATGTTAATACTTTCTCATCCAAGATTATCTTCCAAGTCATTCTAATCAATCAAACTCGGTCTCTCATAAACTCAATCCACCAAAAGATCGATATGATTAAAACAAATTAAACCTACAAAACTGCTTATTCTATTAAGAGTCATAATAAATAATAAAATTAAATTATTAAAAATTATAAGAAATTATATCTAACTTAATAATGATGATAACATATTTTTTTCTAAAGCTTTAAATTATATCGAATAAAGACTAAGTCATTTAATCTTTTGTGCTCTAATATATTCCTTTTCTTGAAATGAATGAATTCAAATATGCTCCAACTCCTTTCACACCTTGTTTCACTCACTTATTGACTTAGAATTCGATTTGCAAACTTTTGCAATTCTGGAACATCATTTCCTAATTGGTCCTACCAAGCAATTGTAAGATAACAAGAGTAGCATTATAAACAAAATAAAGTGATGGTTAATTTTCAACAACTAACAAAAGTGAAAAAAATATATAACTGAATTCAGTTTGTCTCTTTGACGAGTAACAATTGACATCCAAAAATCACCTGAAGCATCTTTATAAATCTTCATTTGTGAGCTTAAGAGATCTTGTATCATCTCATGGGCAATAACTATTGTAATAGTTACTGACATTTCCCTATAACTTCAACTTTCTTCGTAAAACTTGGTCTGAAATAGACACTAAAATTCAAAATGCCAAAACTACAAACAACGGAGAGTAAAGTTCTCTTTCTAATCTCTCATTGATAACTGCAAGGTAAGGTGTGTACGAAGAAGACCTATTTTTCATTTTGGCCTTGATTGATTTATTCACCCTCTCTATGACATTATAAAAATATTACATTGTTGCATTCTCATCACTATCAACCAGACAAAGTACCCTCACAAAAAGCTCACAAACTTGGATGACAATTTGAAATTAAGACCAAAATTTACTATCTTCAAGTATAATTCTAGAAATCTTCAATCTTGTACTAGACGTAGCATGCTAAGATGCAACTTACTTATAACTTATAAACATTTGTCTCGACTTTTTTTTCATCACAATGAAATATTGAAGTGATAAGAATTTTGTTGTAAATCTTAAAATAGTAGAACGACACAAATTTCTACCATTGGTGAAATCTTTTCTTATTAAATTCAAGACTCATGCACGATCATAGATGAACTTGGTCAGTTTTTGTTACTTTCTGTATAATCTCATCAATAATAGGAAAATGGCTAACTTCCCTCGCATTTTTCCAACATCAAGTTAATGCAATGTGTAGCGCAAATAGTCTAATAAAAAGAATTACACTTGCTTTGCAATCTTCTTCTAAAGATTTTATTAGCGAAATCATTGTCAGTTTTGAATTGAACAATATTTTCTAGTCCAATTTCATTTACAACTTTATCAAATATTTCAAATAAAGTATCAGCATTCCTAATAAGACCAGATGCATCAATAGACTTCAAAAGCATTGTTGTCCCTTTTGCAAAATAAACCAAAAAATTATAAGAAGGACTTTTATTTGTCCAACCATTATACATGATTGAATACCCAAATGTAGCCCAAATCGTTCTTCTTTCTTCAAAATAACTTTTAATTTTATAAATAGAACTACTCAAAAGTTTACTTTTAAAGTCATCGATTGAAGAAGCTTTGTATCCTGATTTGTAAGAAGCAATAACACCCATCATAAGTTAATAATAATAAGACTAAGTAGCATTGAATGCTATAGCCAAATCATACCACCATTACCTGTTGTCATATCCATATTGTAATTCGCTTCTCTAAATTGTCAGACATTACGAATTGAAAGCTTGCTCCAGAATTTGTTCATAGTGTAAAAAAATTATATACATGTCTTCTTCTTTTCTTAACATCAGATGCAATATTTCCTTCTTATTGGGTAGGAAAACTACCATCTTCAATATTCCCACTGTCATTCTGAACATCAACAAAATAACTTCTACTACCAATTTCGCAATTCATTCTTATTCATGCTGATACTCTTCAAACAAATTCTTCATTCGTTATTTCACATCATGACTCACTTTTTTATAAGGCTCTACATCACCTTTAACTATAGTTAAATGCTTATTTAATATGGTGACTTCTTCACCTTCAAATGCTTGTTATAAAATAAACAAATGTTATGATTATTTATTCCAAGAGCCAATCTAGTATTAGTCCTAGTTGGATCATTAAATCTTCCTAAAATGGTTGAATTATCAGGAGTATTTGAATTTTCTTCCATTTATCTGGAAAGATAAATGAATACACATGTCCAAATTAAATTAATAAATTTACATACTATTTTCTAATATTTATTTAACTACCCATAAGATAAGATGATGAATGTGTATTTACTACTCATAAGATAAGGTTAATATTTTTATTTTATTTCCTAATGACCACAATAAATAATATAAAAATGCAAATATTTAATTTTCTTAACATAATTGCATATATTAAATGATTAATCGTATGTTAAATATTTTTTATATACAACCAATAATTAGTAAATTGTATGCTTCATATAAATTAATTAACAAAACAACTTAATGAATTAATTTTGACCTCATTTTTATGATTACTAAAATAACAAATGATATGAAATATTCTTGAACTATACACAATTCACAAATCACAATGCTTAAATATTCTTTCATAAACAATACACAATATTGTTTTGATATCATTTCTTCGTCAATTTATAATGCCTAAATGTCATTGAAATTGAATCGACTCATACAAATAATTTCAATTTTTAAACCCAAATTGTCCAATGCATATTTTATAAACCATTCACAAAATATACATGACACGACTAAAACACAATACAATTGTAATTCAGGCCAAAAACAAGCAACTTAAAACACATAAAAAATCAGAAATTGCAATTAAGAGTACGGTTAGACGGGTCAGGTTTGGATCTAAATCTAGGAAATTGGAAATCCTGCAGCAACATGGAGTTTATTTTATTAGGTATAACTTTTTTACAAATAAGTTCCTAAAGATTTTAAACTTTACTATACCGATTAATGTTTAGTCGTACATTGAATACTGATCGATATCAATCGATACAAAAAAAAATGTTAATATTGGCTAGTACGGAAAGCTGTTACTAAATGATAATATTTTATACTATTTTAGTATAATAAGAAGTTCAATTCTTTGGTATGAAAGTTAAAAGTAATAAATCAAATCTTTTGTTTCAGTTATTCTGTTTCAAACCTATTTCACTAAATCTCAACTATATAATTATATAGGGTTTATATAAATGTGTGGATAAAATTTAATGAAACATAATAAGAATACTATAACTGGAACAAAAGATCTGATCCTAAAAATAGTAGCTGTGAAACGAGAGACGAGATCCTCTCTTCCTATTCTATGCCATCCCCTCTCAGTCACAAATTTCTCATGGAGATGCTGGAACTTGGATTTCAACAATATAAAGTTTTCATTTATGTACATAAAACTTCATTACTTCAGGAGGGGATCCAGAGGGAGACTAGGAATTGATCATACTGCCTCCTGAAGTTTGAGTTTATCTTCCATTAGACCATCTTCATCATCCGCAACACGTATTTTCTGCTTTCGATAGAGTACCTGTATCAGTAAACATGAGATTTGAGCCTTCAAACTTTAAAAATTGGAGGATAAGAACCCTCTTTAACCAGTTGGCCCATTTGTTTGAAAATCAAGATCCCTTTTCTAATCTGATTCATGGGGTTCTTACACATATTCTTGGAGGTAGAAATAATTACACAAGACCAGCAGTCTTTTCGTGTTTATTTGTATTCTTCCATGCACCTCGCTGAGGGTGATTTCTGTCATGTCTGGTATCTTGCTTTAACAAATTTATGTATTTTTCATTAATCATATAAAAAGGAAACACCTTTTTGACAGCTTTATGTTTACCCCATCAAGCACTAAACCTGTAAACGATTCGAGAACCATGCCTCGTTGCTTTTTGAGTTCTAACAACCTCAATCTTCAACAATTAATGTCCCAATCATAAATGGGAAACCATCTCTTTTATAGGGCAGCTAATTTTGGAAACAAAAGACAACAACCTTATCAATGACGAACATAAAATGGTGAACTAGTGTTTAAATTCAATTCTGATTCCTCTTACTCAGAGCTTCAGTAAAGAGAAACAAAGGGCTTCATGTACAACAACTGGAGGTCTCTAGTAATTCCACACCGCATGGTTGCCAAGTCCAATGTATCAGGCTCAGGGCACGTATACTGTGTACAGGTTCTGCGACAAAATGGTACCGCTCCCAAGACTATTACCACTCGTTTCAGCAGGTTGCTGTCATGTATGCCCTGTTGTTTCAAAGAGGGGCCCTAATGCAAAAGATTGATGACAGGAAGGAATTTGACAGATTCCTTGGCTCCAAAGTTTGCTGTATTTCCAAGTTTGCCTTCCTTCTTCATTTAGATCATATCCACTGCTCTAAGTGGTCCCATGTTAGGAAATTACCCGAGGACTTTCCTATTACGAGCCTAGTGAGTCGTATATAGATCTGGAACCATCAAAGCCGTATAATACTCACCACATGTAAAGCCACTAAGCATCCACGTACCTACCTAAATATCTTCAATTCTTCATTGCTTTTTATGCTCTACCTTATCAAGATTCAAACTTCACCTATAATTAAAAAATCTGAAAGTGATACAAGGCTCTAGAATCTTTCTGCAGCTACTCCACGGCAGGGCTTTGTGGAAATTGCATCAATGGCTAACAAGGAAATGGAAGTGGTGAAGGGAGTAGACCTGAAGAGGTACATGGGTAGGTGGTATGAGATAGCTTCATTCCCATCAAGGTTTCAGCCCAAGAATGGAGTGAACACGAGAGCTACCTATACTCTAAATGATGATGGGACCGTGAATGTGCTTAACGAGACATGGACTGATGGGAAGAGAGGCTACATAGAAGGAACTGCATATAAAGCCAATCCTAACAGTGATGAGGCCAAACTTAAGGTTAAATTCTATGTGCCACCGTTCCTTCCTATCATTCCTGTTGTTGGTGATTACTGGGTGCTGTATCTTGACGATGATTATCAGTATGCCCTGATTGGCCAGCCTAGTAGGAGGTATCTTTGGGTATGCCTCTGATCCTTGCATCTAGTTCTATATTTTTTTTTGACTTAGAGGTCGTTCATGAAGATGCAATCTTAATTCTTCAAGTAGGTTTCTTTCGTGATTTGTGGTTTGCTAAATTCCATTTGTTTCTCGATTTCTGTGTCTGAATCTATGTATTTGCTCCTGTGAAATAACTGGATAAATGCTCCATAGACGATATCTCTGTGCCCATTACAGTAACACAATCTTGTGTCATTTAATTTAGGACAGAATAGAAACTGATTTATGAAAACAGAGATCCTGGTCTGAACAAATGGTTGAAGAATGAATATGGGTTTTTAACATAGGTAAGTTGTGATCTTAGTAATTATTGTTCTTTTCCTGATATGCTGTCCTCTAAACTTGTTCAAATCATAGATCCTCAGATGGAACTAAAATTTCAGAACTTTGTGAATGTTCGATTAACCCTGGTCTTGACACCTGAAAGTATCTTTTTCCTCTCTCAGATATTGTGCAGGAATACTCATTTAGATGATGAAATCTATAATCAGCTGGTGCAGAAGGCCAAAGATGAGGGATATGATGTGAGCAAGCTTCATAAAACTCCACAGAGTGACCCTCCTCCAGAAGAAGATGGTCCCAAGGACACCAAGGGGATTTGGTGGATCAAATCCATTCTGGGAAAGTAGAAAGTTGAAATGAAGAAGCATATAAAGAAAAATCACAGGCATCAGAACCCTTTTTCCTGCATTCAGATGATACCAGTAGTATTTCCAGTTAATTTTGGCTATGTCTTTCGTGTTTGTGTCTTTTGGTGTGTAATGTAAAAGCTGAGTTGTACGATACGATGTCCTTTATGTTTCTCTCGTAAGGACTAAGAAATATTGCGCAGCACTTGTTTGTGGACATGTCACGTCAATGTATAGAATCCAAGGAAGTGTGTTGCATTTTCCTCGAGGTCCTTGATGCTGTTCCTTTTGGATGAACATGGTTTTCTTGGAACCTACTCAAAAGAGGGACCCCATTTTCTGAGAAGCATGGACCCGTATGTTCATGTTTCTTTCTGCCCTCGGTTACGTTTCATGGGTCAAAATTATTTCTGCACATAAGTGAGCATCGAATAGACAACCTGGTCAATGTAATGCTGGACAATATGTAACAATTAACTCCATTTTATGTAGAGTTCCTGTTCTAGGAAGTCTTAAGCTTCTGAGTCTTGTTTAAGACGATGAGGGAGGCACTTGTTAATGTCCAGAAGACAATAACCCATTCTTTTGTTAAGATACTGTCTTGAAAAGAATATATAGTGCTTCAATTTAACAACTGAACGTGTGTGAATTGAGTACACCAAGCAAAGAGAACTATAATTTACCAAAACAAGTACATAGACTGTAATCTAGAAACTCTATTCGTTCAGTGTCCGTCGTGATCCAAAAGACAAGTATCCAGAAGGGAAATTTCCATAATTTGCCATACAAACAATTGATAATGCTATTAACATGTTACAATTGTCATTTACGAGATTCGACAATGCAGCACGTGAGTAAACCAACACTTTACAATGCTGTTGGCCATAAAGCTTACAGTATAGTACAACATTGATTGGTTTTCTTCGCCTGCTTGTAGAACATCTGTTTCAACAGCCATTAAAAGTATAAAATGTTAGGGACTTTCAAGATCACAAATAGACATGAAGTGGTAGCCCCAAGTTGCCTTCCTTGGAAGGCAGATGAACAAAATGAAAGGGGGTTTCATTTAATCTCATCTTTCAAACAAAGTGGACGACACAATTCATAAATTGAAGCAGAGATATATAACCAGCAAGCACCTCAGGCAACCAAAAACAGCAACACAAGAAACAAACTAGCCTACATTTGCCAGGAGCATGAGCAAATTAAAGTAACAAATTAATGTAAGATAGATTGGCACACATGTACCTGTGAAGCAGCACTCAGATCTGAACTCTTCTCAACTAAACTATCCAGCCTTTCACCTCGTGCAAGAACGCTATCAATAGTTTTATGCTGGAAGCAGAAGACATGTATTCACCATGTTAAACAAAATACTTCAATATAGAAAAACAATTGCATGATAGTGTTTATACGCATGAAAAAGAAGTCCATATAACACAGAAGAAGTTAATCAGAAGTGAAAAGGTACGAATTGGTATGGCAACCAGTAGGGTAACAACTTGAAGCTAATAGTTTCCCGATTTCTGCAAAAACTGCCTCAAAAATAAAGTAAAGAGGTCCAGGTATACCAATACATTCAGCACATGAACCAAATATGAAGGCTGTATTAGATTGCTTCTCGCACACATATTTCACATCTATCAGAACCAAGAAATGCTTAACTAATATCAAATAATGGTTCAATAATGTTTATCTGGTCAAGCTGATCACATTTAGAACCAGTCAATATGGATGAAGACCACAGGATATTTAGTGACAACAACACAGTTTAACACCACATTAGTAAAAAGCACATTATTTTAAATTGGACATTTAACCAACACAAAGCCATGGAAACAAACATTTGCAAACTACAGCAGCTACAAACTCACAAGGATAATTTTTGTCTCATCCAACTCCCTTTGAATTTTCAACAATTTGTCTGCTTCAGCAGGATCCTGGAAATAAAAGAGATTGTTGGAAGGAAAAATCAAAATATTATTATAAATTGAAACTTCAAATTAAAATTTATCTGACTGTAGTCTAATAAAAGGAAATAACAAGCTTAGGTTTAATTACTTGGAACTTGGCCAAAGCTTGATTCAAGTATGGCCACGGTTGAGCATTATCCGCGTTCATGCTCCTCCATGACTCACCAAAATTCTTCTGATACTCATCTAGTACCTGCAGAATGTTTTGTCATGAAAAGAAGAAGAAAAGCAAATGCAGAACCTCCAAAAACAAATACAAAACCCAAATTTCAGGCATGCAAATAAAAACCTACAAGCTTTCGGCGTTTAGAACCAAATCCCATGTTCCAATATTACAGTAGAAGTAATTGATCAAATCAGTAATCATAAACCTAAAGACTAATATTGCATCATCTTAGTACAAGTCAAATATATTTTTTAGCTTCCATGAAAAACTACTTAGGGATATCAACCCAATAACAGTTTGAAGCCATTAAAAAACTTGATTGTGCTTATTCAACTTGCATACTGTTTGACCAGCCACCTGCATCTCTCTTTACTTAAAATTTGACTAATAAACAAAAACATCCCACTTACACGACAATGACCACAGAACTTCGACATATACCTCATTGAGAAGTGAGAATGCACTTCGCACAGGATAAGGATCGTCCATGAAACCCAACGCACAGAGCCCGTTTCTGTTATAAGAATGCACCTTGTACTCTAGCACCAAAAGAAGAAGAAAGACGACACAACTTTACTGTGATGATTCCAAAAGACACAATTTAAATTCCAAATCAATAAAGCTGGATCCAACCCAATCTAAAAATGAACACTCCAAGTGTTCATACAGACTCAGGAGCCCCCAAATCACACACACTTGCCGAAAGATCGCGAAAACGCACAATTCAAGTGGAAACCGAGAGATCGCGAAAACGCACCTTCGTGTTGAACGGACTGTCGTTGGCCTGGAGGCGTCCGTTTGGCGACGGTGCGACCGACGAAAATTATGAACTCCTTAACGCTGGATCTCTGAAAGTAACCGAAATGACTGACGTCGGACGCGTTCGCTAAAATAACCGGATCCGATCCATCGGGATTCACCTTCAATACCAATAAAGAAGTGATCTTCATCGTCCTCGTCTTACTACTCACTCTTTCTCTCTCTAAGACAATACAACTCTCTCTTTCTCTCTCGCTCTCTGGGTTATGGATGTTGAGTATAAGCTGTCTTTGGTTTCCCAGAAACAGTCTGATTCTGTCCTTTGGGGAAGAAAGCGGGAATCTAGATCAGGTGTCTCTTGGTTTATTTTCAGGTCCTGTACTCGCTTACGTTGCGGGTTATAATTAGTCTGCCGACGCGTTGTCGTCGTGAACATGTTCGTTATTCTGTGCGTCCCAGCATCTATTCTCTTTCTCTCATCTCACTCCGCCAACAAGGAAGGAAGAGATTTATTATTACCAATACGACGTCGTTTTGTGTCTAAACGACAAAATACAGTAGCACTTAAAATAATTTATAATCGAGTTACATACTAATAATAAAATATAAAGTGAAATTTCCTAAAAAGATATAATTAAAATATATAAATAAAATAAAATAAAGATATAATTAAAATTTTTCTCTCACATGCAAAAATAACATAAGGATCTTGTTTATATTAAAAAAAGAAAATATAAGAATCTTATTAGAAGTTATATGTAAGAATGACAATGGACTGGGTTATAAGTGGACTGGTCAGCCCGTCAGGCCACGAGCTTGGCCCTCTAGCCATTTGCTTTCTTAAACAAAAAATTTTCAAAACGATATCGATTTGGTAAAAATAGGTGATCAACGGGTCAGGTTGTGACCCGACCAATTCGAGCCAAAAACAGGCCTATCCAGGCTGTTTTTGTCATCTCTAATTATATGAATATTTTAAGTCGGTCCGACTCGACCTGTTATCCGCCCGTAATCCTAACAATCCAGACCAAAAACAGACTGAGTTGTTTTTATAATCTCTAATTATATGAAGTCATCCCTATTTCGAGATAGCAAAATATAATTTTCTATTAGAATAGATAATTATTAATTAAAACCTCGTTCATGAAGAGTTAGACCCTTTCTATCTCGAATTTCTTGTCATATATATTTTTAAGTTAACGAATAAAATCTAAATTAATTAAAATTTAAAATCTAAATTAATTAAAATCTTAAGTAATATATTGGACTTTTTAAAATTTTTATATGATTTCATATTTAAAAATGCATATAATTTTATTAAATGAATATTCACATTTAAATTTTTCCCACTTCCATCAAATTCTTAATTGAAAATTTAATACATTTGATAAAAAATTTAAAATATTAAATTATAAAAAGTTATCAAAAAATCAAGTGAAGAACACGTCATTCATACTAAAATTATGAAACACGTATTTAGTTATTTTTAAAAATAAAATGGAAGGTAGGGACTATAATATTATTAAAAGCAATGGAATTATGAACTAGGTTAAATATTCAGTAATTTTGATTTATTTTTACGAATTAAATATATTTGATAAATTAATAAAAACAAAAAGACAAAACAAGCTATTGGATAAAAATCATAACGAACGTTTTAAAAACTAAACCAGTAGTTAATCCGATAAAATAAGAAGTTTAAGTTTTAAAAGGTTTAACCGATGTTAGTCTGTTAGAAAACTGACTAAAGATTAAATAAAATTAAAAAAAATTAAAAACATGGTTAAAAGATATTATTTTTACCTATCAAAAAATTTGAAGTTTAATTAAAAAAATTATTAAATTAAAATTAATTGATTAATTTTAATTTATAAAAACTTATTAATTTAAAAAATTGACTAATTAATTAATTTTTAACAACAAAAATTATTAAAATAAATCAGAAAATTAAAAACTAAATCAAAAATTAAAAACAGTTAAAATGGTTAAATGTTTTAATCTTAGTAAAAAAACCGTTTTTTCAAGAAACCGTTGAAGCCGTTGAGGGTTTGCGGTGAGGTGACACAGTTTCTGTTCGCTCCTAAAACTGTGGAACTCAAAAATAGTAAATAATTAAATGCACAAATAAGAACCTTAAGTTTCCAAAAAACTGCTAATTAGTTTCTCTAAACCTGGTCCGGCTATTAATGCGATTAACGTGCGAGGGAGAGTTATCTGTAACACTCCATTCGTAGAATGTCTGATGATGGTCATCATCACATCACATTTTGACTGATTAATTGCCCGTTATTCCCACTTTTTTCTCTTCTTCTTGTATTTCTCTTTTTTTTTGCATAACAATTCCCTTTTTGAGTTTCATTCATTGAAACTTAACAAGGGAATGTTCCTTCTCTGATTCTTGTTCTTCAAGATTTAAGTAAGTAATCCTCGAGATTCTTGGAACCCTTTTGAGTTCTTATTGTTTTAAGGTTGATGTTTGATGTTATTATGTGATTATTCTCGTCAAATCCCCGAGAGCATACGATGAAGGATGGCTTGAGGAAATAAAATCCAGAACATTGTCTGAGAATGTTGTCTTTCTTCCATGTTTTTTACAGACTGTAACAGGATCAGAAGAAAATGTTGAGGTTGTTGCTTTTCTTGTCCCTTGTGATCCATGCAACCTTAGCGAAGCAAGCCCGCGTGCCTAATCAGCCTCCACCTCCAACTAAAAAATGGCTGACTTTAAATGGTATCAGAATTCTCTGGTTTATGTGGAACTTACTCTGAATCTGTCTCCATTCATAAGCCAACTAGAACTGTGTTCTATGTAAATTACATTCATGCGCAGGCCAAGCACCTTCTGTGGTAGCCCGAGGAGGATTCTCAGGGCTTTTCCCGGAATCTAGCGAATATGCGAATCAAATAGCATTACAAACAAGCGTGCCTGATTTGATTCTTCTCTGCAATTTGCAACTAACCAAAGATGGAGTTGGAATATGTCAACCAGAAGTCACACTTGGGAATACAACAAATATAGAGACGGTGTACCCGAATCAAACCAAGTCCTATAAGGTGAATGGGAACGATGTTACCGGTTACTTTGCCTTCGATTATACAGCTGATCAGCTTCTTCCCAACGTTTCATGTAATGCTCAGAACCCCATTTCAGTTTTTACCGTATTCTTCTGTTGGTTTTGATTCTATACGTGTTCTGTCACCTTGGAAGATAACTCCAGATGTTTCCAACTTCTGGTTTTTCATGTTGTCCTTCTTCTTATGCAGTGGTGCAAAATGTATTCACTCGGTCAAGTTACTTCGATGGTCAGATGCCCATTTCACTTGTGGATGATGTGAAAAATGCTCGTTCTCTAGGATTCTGGTTGAATGTTCAGGTGTCTGTGTCACCCACTTCCTGTTCTTTGCTTCAGACAGCATGCTTTTTTAGCTGTTCCTCGTCTGGTTTATTGTATTCTGAAGATGTAATCTGCTTCCTGGATCTAATATTTGTGCTTTCTGATTTGCTCCTTGCTTCCAGTACGATATGGTTTACACTGAGCACAAACTAAGCGTGGCATCATATGTTCAAACAACATTGAGAGGCGTCACTCACATTTCTTCTCCTGAAATTGGTTTCTTGAAGACAATAGGTCAGAGAGTGAACAGGGCCAGGACAAAACTCTTCTTCGTTTTCCTGAACAAAAATGCAACTGAACCCACAACTAACCAGACCTATGGCTCTATGTTGGAAAATCTAGCTGCAATAAAGCCCTTTGTATCAGGAATTGTTGTCCCAAACTATTACATCTGGCCTGTCAACGCGGATGGTTATTTGGAAGCTCCCACAACTCTTGTAGCTGATGCTCACAAGCACGGCTTGGAGGTGTATGCTTCTGGTTTTGCAAATGACTACCGTTCAAGTTACAATTATAGTTACGATCCATCAGCCGAGTACCTGCAGTTTATCGATAATTCCCAGTTCTCCGTTGACGGGTTGATCACAGATTTCCCTACTACAGCATCAGGGGCTGTTGGTAAGACAATCCATGTCATGCATTTCTATCTGTTCATTTTCATCAAATCTTAGTAAAACAAGATTCGGGCAGGTCTTGTTTCAAGGAACATCTTAATTTGATTGTCGGAGCATCTGTATAGCCTATATCACTAAATTGTATTCCTCAACTGACTCCACAACTCGTCTTTACAGCCTGCTATGCAGCGTTCAATGCCACCACACCTGCAAAGGGTAGGACACTGCTCTTTAGACCATTTACACAAGACAAAAAACAGCACTAGTTAGTATATTGAGAATGCTGCCTATATGCAGGAAAACCTCTGATCATAACTCATAATGGAGCAAGTGGTGTTTATGCTGGTTGCACTGATCTTGCTTATCAGCAAGCAGTTGATGATGGGGCTGACGTTATTGATTGCTCCGTCCAAATGTCGAAAGATGGTGTGGCTTTCTGTTCGGACTCAGTGGACCTTTCTGGAGAAACTACAGCTACGGCCACCTTCATGGCTCAATCTACCACAATTCCTGAACTTCAACCCGAAGCTGGAATCTTTTCATTTGATCTCACGTGGAGTGAAATTCAAACCTTGCAACGTAAATTCCTCACTCTTTTCCCTTGCACTTCTGTTTAAACAATACTCTCGACAAGCTTGTCTTGGCACCTCTTACTGTAAACCTTTCATATTTCAGCTCAACTCACAAGCCCTTACGGAGCTGCTGGCTTGCCGAGAAACCCTGCAAACAAGAACAAGGGAAAATTTGTGACTCTTGCTGAATTTCTAGAATTTGCTAAAGCCAAAGCTGTCTCTGGAGTTCTGATCAACATTGAGGTAAAGTTTATTCCTTTCTCTTTAATATCAACCTTAGCACCATTGTAACTTGTACTGTAGAGTTTTTTTTTTTTTCGAAAATACCTTATACTGTAGAGTATTTATGAAAGAAATCAGATGAAATGGTTCAAACTTTTAATACACGTTCTATGATCTCAGAATGCAGCATACCTAGCATCAAAGAAGGGTCTTGACATTATATCTGCTGTTAACACCGCAATGAGCAATGCTACTTTTGACAAGCAATCTACTCAACAAGTCCTAATCCAATCGGATGACACTTCTGTATTGTCCAAGTTCCAAGGCGTTCCCACGTACAAGAGGATACTGTTCCTGAAGAACGATATAGGCGATGCGCCAAAACAGCCAGTGGAAGAGATCAAAAAGTATGCTGATACAGTCATGCTGAGAAGACACTCCATCACTCCGACTAGTGATGGCTTCGCTCTCTCTACCACCAAAGTTGTACAGGAATTGCAAAATGCCAGCCTTTCGGTGTTCGTCCAAGTTCTAAGGAACGAGTTCATTTCGCTCGCATTTGATTATTATGCAGATCCAGCAATAGAAATTGCAAGCTACACCACTGGACTTCATCTCAATGGGGTGATGACTGAGTACCCTGCTACTGCAAGCAGATTTTTTAGTAAGTTCTATGCTATGCCATCTCTCAAGTTCCCAAGTTTTGGTTGTGGCCAACACTTACTGATCTCATAACTCGATATGGTACTACAGGAAATCCATGTTCTGATCCCAATGCCAATCTCCAATTCGCCATCTTGCCAATAGAGCCTGGATCCTTGGTTAACATATTACCGAAGCAGTTGCAGCCAGAGGCTCGAGCCCCTTCGCCATCACTCACCCCCGCGGAGGTTATTGACCCACCACTACCAGCAGTAGCCAAAATCACCACCACCACACCCGAAGCTTCTGCACCAACAACACATTCAAGCGATGGAGTGGCCAGAGTGGCTAATACAGGCCTTTCTTCTCTGGTGGCAATTGTGCTCTTGAGCTTACTTTCAATGGGATATTAGTTGCCATGACATTCATTTGTTACCTTTTGCTGCTCTCCTAAGTAAAATCTTTGTTCACATTTGCTATATACATAACTGATTACCCAAAAAATTCAAACTCATTGGAAAGGGATCTTTACACAGAGCACTCAAATGGGTGTTTATAAATGTATAGAAACAACATTGACCATTATTTCTCTAACCAACTGCCATCAAGCACGCGTGCAAGCTGGAACCTACACGTTCAAAGTTTGATTCTAAATGAATACCAATATCTGATTGCACATTACTCAACAGATATAGAGAAAATATACTCTATAGGGCAACGCTCAGCTCAGGTAACGTCATCAGTTATAATGACATTGAACGCGATGGAGATAACCAGAATATAGATAGACCAAAATCGAACTATACATGTGCGTGAGGGTTGTTGGTTTGAGAAACAAGAAAAAAGCTTCCAACTTTAATACATTGCAGTAAAACCCAGATAGACAATGCACATTACAAGCAGTATCACAAAGTTTATACCTTTGGGTTGGTGTCTCAGATTCGCCTTTTCTCAGACTAGTAGGGAAGTAGTAAATTTAGAGCTATCTATGGCTGCAAATGAAGAGCTCCCTCCGTGAAAAGCGACCAAGAAGAGCCTAACATAACTTTTATCACAGTCTCAGCCCCGCCAGACAACCCCAAGCTTTGCCCATATTCAAAGGCCTGGCTTTTCGCTCAGCCCCATCATCGTTGAAGAAGAAGAAGAAGCAAAGGGAAGCAACTTCGTCATATATATATATATATATATATATATAAACGTTTGTGTACTTGTATATAGTTAATGGTGGTTGAAGGAGGGCTCAGATCAGAATAAGGATGAGACAGACACCGGTAGTGGCTGCAAACTTCTGTTGCCGGTGAAGAACACCCAAAGGGTAGTGCTTTCTCACCCGCCGTATGCCGTGGCCTCGCTACTATCTCAGTCGTCTCACGAGAATACAGCCCTGGAAGACTGCATCATAGCGTCATTGGCATTTACCATGAGAGAGGGGGAGAGAGAGAATTTGATACTTGCAAAGAAAGAAATGGAAATAAAGGGGTTGTTGAAGTCATCGGCTCCGACCAGAGGCGTCGATTCAACAGTCTGGCAAACTTTCAAAAAAAGAGCGGCTCTTTCTTCTCATTAGGGAGTAGCCAGGCCAGGCCCAAGTCAAAGCGGATACAATAATTTCAATTAATTCGAATTTTTAAAATAATATTATTTAAAATTTAAATTTTAAAATAATATATTTTAAAATTTTTAAATAAAATTAAATTACTTCTTTAATAATTCGATATTTAAATCAACCCAATTTGTTGTTATCATTATAAAAAAGCGTAAAAGTAAATTGCTATAACTCTTGCTTGAAAAGAATTGGGCTCATCGAATTTTAAACCTAATTTTATTAAATAAATTGGACCTGGCATGCTTGCACTAGACTTACTTAAAGCCTAAACCTTAAAAAAATGTCATTTTTTCATTTCTAATTTTAAAAAAAGTTTGGATTAAATCAAGTTTAGGATTGATTGTCAAGCCCGATCAGACCTTATACTAAGGTTCTATTCGTTATCATTCCTAGTCTTACATTTGTATCATTAACTGTAATTCAAAATAAATTTAGCTTCAAATTTAAGTTTGCATATTTTGATTTGAGTGAATTTAAAATTAAACTTAATTTATTTTTCTAAATCTTACTCATTATAAAATCCAAATCAATCAAAATTAGTTTAATAATTCTCAAAACTTAAAACTGAACTTGATAACATCCCTTATTCATAGAGACTAGAAGGTGTTGTCTTCATATCAAGATTTGGCATAAATAATGAACAGATCAAGCACTTTCTTATAATATAACCTTATAACGAAAAATATCTAATTTCAAATCAAGCACTTTCTAAGAGACAAATGTCATAAATTGACTGTAACTTATTATAATGATTATTGAAGTAGAACTACCAAAAACTTGGAATGCAATATGATGATAAAAAGTTTCTTTACTTTTATCATCTTAAATGAGTTACTGTCACTTAATCTTATTTCATTCCAAGTTATTGAATAGCTTTGGTGATTGATTTGTCTGGTACATGAAAAAGAATTATACAATTTATCAAATAAAAAAGAAGTCTTGTGTATCAATTAGTAACAACCTGAATCAGTTGAACCGAGACAAAGATGAAAAGTGAAAGCAAGTGCCAGAGAAGTTGGTGCAAGCATGAACATCATCTTCTTGTTCCAATTTGTGCAAGCACCAAACATACCAAATGTAACGAAAAAAGAGAATTAAGTTGCAAGCAAAAGTTTGTATTTTTGAGATATAAATTAGGAAATCATCAGATTCTAATCCTTAAAAAGTTCTGGTTTGGAATATACCAATGCAGGCTGCTCTAACAAATTTTGCTCACCTCTCTCTCATGTGATGTCTGCACGATCGAGCATATCTACCAAAGTCATTCGTCTTGGGAACCTTGGTGGCAGC
>JANZXR010139365.1:0-34834 GCA_027575705.1 Erythroxylum echinodendron
ATGTGCTTAATCACATTATCCACCAATGTAACCACATTATCTAATATGCACTCATAATAATTGCTCAACATAACCTTAAGAACTTCTACATATATAACTACCATTCATTTCATCTTCCATACGTACGTTCTTAATCGATTCAGAATTATAGACACATAACCATTTTGAAATTCTGATCTCAAACCCACTATCACAATCATATACTAGATCATAACTCTTATCACATTAATTAAACCATAATTTTATATATATTCCAACTTCAACCCCTCAATTCCACTTTGCTTGTACACTTTAAATCTTATCATTTCTACCTATGTCTCTATTTCTTTCTCAATCAATTCATGAAATTATTTTCACATCCATATTAATTCAAGTACATAACCATAACAAAATTTCGTTACCATATTCACTGACATAACCACAAATACGAATCTATGTCTAATCGGACTATGTAGTATTTCTTATTTCTAAATATCCACAAACTTCCATTGTCTTACAATCTGACAAATCACCATTTTTCTCATTTTTTCTAATAGCTCAAACTCTTAGCAAAATTTCATACGTGTGATTTATACGATTGCAATTACTGAAATTCTATACTCATCAGTACCCTCCTTTCTTGGTGGAGAATCAGGTGCAGCAGATCTTTGCAAAATTCTTCGAAGTGTCCTTCGACAAGGTGGCATTTTTCTCCTTGAATCTTATTTCCTACATGTATGCATAATATGCATGTCACTTAATGCAATCAATCAATTTAACAAATAACAATTAACCACATATCATAATAATTCACAGTATAATATATTTTAAGCCTAGGAATCCTTAGAAATTGTGGGCTCTGATACCAAATATGTTAGCCCCAGGTCTCGGTTCCTATTTCGTGGCATTAAGGCACTAAAATCGGGTATTTTTAAAATAAAAATAATTATATATAAAATTAATATCAAAATAAAAAGAATTTAATTCCTTGATGGGAGAAAGAACAAATACACAAACAATTAAAATAAAATATCCTAGAGTAAATTGAACATGAAAATAAATTAAAAGAAGTCATGAAGGGACCCTTTTTAATACAAACAATTAATAATAAAATAAAATAATATAATGAGAAGTCAAAAATTGGGAGTAAAACAAATAAATCAACTTATCAATTAATGAATAAAAAGGAAAAGAGGAAGAAGCAAATGTCACGGGCGTGGGTTTTCATTTCAAACTCACACCCATGAGACAAAGATGTCGCGTTCGTGAGCGATCATGCTTAAGCACGATCGCGACTTTTAGTGAATAGTAACAGAATATGAGGTTACGATCACGACTTTCCAGCCGTATACACCAATTTCAAAACATCATAACTTTCTACTCTGAAGTCCAAAAATTACAAACTTTATGTCATTAGGAGGCTAAGATATGCTGCACCTGATTCTCTACTGAGAGAAGAGGGTATTGACGAGTCCAGAGCCCCAGCGACTGCTGAGGCAACTGTAGGGCAGGATAGTGAGCCCTTTCAACCTCAAATGCCCGAGTCATCCCACCCTCAAACACAAGTACCAATCTATTTATTCCCAGAATGTTTCAAGCCTTTGATCAAGCTTTTGTATAGGAGATGGGACAAATTCCATCTACGTCTACTCCAGTCCCATCTAAGAAAGGAAGACAATTTGATAAGCTGGGGAAGTATGGAGCAATGGACTTTTATGGAACAACTGATATTGAAGAAGCTAAGATGTGGTTGAGAAAGATGGAGAGAATATTGAACAGATGGATTGTGAAGGTGAGGAAAAGATTGTGTATGCTGCGAGCTTGCTACAGGGAGATGCCCTGTATTAGTGGGACAATGTACTAGGGAGCCAGTTAAAGCCACCAGTATTAACCAGGAAAGATTTTCAAGCTACCTACAAGAAGAAATATTTTTCTTAGGTGTATATCCGGCAGAAGCAGAGGGAGTTTATGAGCATCACCCAGAGGGAGATGACTGTGAGTAAGCATGAGCGTAGTTTCACACAATTATCCAGATATGCAGCTGAGCTAATGATGAGTGAAGCAGCTAAGTGCCGAAGATTTAAAGTAGGATTGCATTTGGTCATAAGAGAAAAAGTGGTCGTGCAAAATTTTTACGACTTTCAATAACTGGTAGCAGCTGCATTAAGGGTGGAGAATATAGAAAACATAAAGAACGCAATAAACAAAAAGAGGAAGGGAAGAGAACAACTTAACAGGGGAGGTAGTGCGCCTATACTGGGGAGGAGTGCCAAGACTTTCCCTCCACTTCTGAGGTTAGAAGCAGTGGTTCAAGTAGACCCAAACCGACGAGAACTATTTCTCTTTAGGCCTCGACTGAAGGAGGCAGCAGAAAACGGGAGGGGACTAAACCATCCTTTCCAAAATGTGATTAGTGTAGCAAATTCCATAAAGGAGAGTGTTATCGACTGACTGGAGCTTGCTTTAATTGTGGAGAGAAAGGGCATATGGCCAGAGAATGTCCACAATATTCTAGACAGGTGGGAATTCAGATGTAAGATTCAAAGAGGGCTGAGACTGTGGAAGTTAAGTCTACAACTGAAGTGGGCAATTTTAGTGGAGCCAAGAAAGTAAATCCTCCAGGAAGACCAAGGGGACAAGCACCAATTAGGGTATTCGTAATGATCAGGGTCGAAGCGGAAGCAACTCCAGAGGTTGTTACTGATATGGTTAAATTATTTCATGACGGCATTATTGTTTTGATTGATCTGGAGTCTACCCACTCATTTATTTCTACAAGTATGATTTTTTATGATAGAAATTTGAGTCTACTTGATAGCCCTTTGATGGTTAACACCCCGATTGGCCAGTGTGTTATTATTAGTCATGCTTATCGAGGGTATGAAATATGTATTGGTGAGGTAAAATTAGTGGTATTTAATGCCATTGGAGATGAAGAGATTGGATGTGATTTTGGGCATGGAAACTTTAGAAAAATATATTGCCAATTTGAATTGTAGACAGAAAACAGTAGAGTTTGTACTAGATAAAGATGAAAAGGTGATGTTTGTGAGAGACAGGAAGGCAAGCCCACCTGAACTTATTTCAACACCGACAACAGAGAAAATGATAAAGAAAGGGTATGAAGCATTTATAGCATATATGTTAGACACGAAGGTGGATGAAGAAAAATTAGAAAATATTCCTGTAGTTAGGGAATTTCTAGATATTTTTCTAGAAGAACTACCAGGACTACTACTACCTACGAAAATTGAGCTCACCATAGAGCTTCTTCCGGGCATGAAATCTATATCAATTTCACCCTATAGGATAGCTCTGGTAGAATTGAAGGAGCTTAAAGAGCAGTTAGAAGAGCTATTGGAGAAAGGTTTTATTAGGCCTAGCTCTTCGCCTTGGGGAGCTCCGGTTCTTTTTGTGAAAAAGAAAGATGGATCCTTGAGGATGTGTGTGGATTAAAAGAAGCTCAATCATGTTACTATCAAGAATAGATATTCTCTCCCACGCATAGATGATCTATTTGATCAATTGCAAGGAGCAAAAGTCTTCTCTAAGATAGACTTGAGATTGGGATATCATCAATTGCGAATAAAAGAGTCTGTTGTGTCTAAGACTACTTTCAGAACATGATATGGGCATTTTGAGTTCTTAGTTATGCCTTTTAGGTTAACTAATGCCCCTGCAGCCTTTATAGATTTAATGAACATAGTCTTTAAACCTTTCCTAGACCAATTTATTATAGTCTTTATTGATGATATATTGGTTTATTCCAAAAGCGATAAGGAGCATAAAAAGTATTTAAGGATTGCCTTGGAGACATTGAGGAAGAAAGAGTTGTATGCCAAATTTAATAAATGTGAGTTTTGGCTAAAAGAAGTGGTGTTTATTGGACATGTGATGTCAAAAAAAGGAGTACATGTGAATCCAAGAAAAATAGAAGCTGTAATTAAATGGGAAGAACCCAAGCATGTGGCAGAAGTGAGGAGTTTCTTGGGATTGGCTGGTTATTATAGACGATTTATGGAAGGCTTTTCTGTAATAGTAGCTCCACTTACTAAATTGACAAGGAAGAGTCAGAAGTTTGTATGGACAGAAGAATGTCAGTAAAGCTTTGAGGAATTGAAGAAGAAGCTTACAACCACACCAATTTGACTCTACCGTCTGGTAGTGATGGATATACGGTATATAGCAATGCTTCGAGGAAAGGATTAGGGTGTGTGTTGATGCAAATAGATAAAGTGATTGCCTATGCTTCCAAGCAATTAAAACCCTATAAGATGAATTGTCCTATGCATGACTTGGCATTAGCTTCTATAGTCTTTGCATAGAAAATATGGAGACATTATCTATACGGAGTCATCACAAGATATTTACAGACCATAAGAGTCTTAGGTATTTGTCGAGTCAAAAAGAGTTAAATTTGAGGTAAAGGAGATAGTTAGAATTATTGAAGGACTATGACTTAATGATAGACTACCACCTGGGGAAAGATAATGTAGTAGTGGATGCACTAAGTAGGAAATCTACTATGACACATGTGAAGACGATATATCTTCCTTTGTTGAAGGAATTAGCCAAATTAAAGGTGACGTTGAGATAAGTCGAATCTGGTAGTATATTGGCTAATTTTAAAGTAAGGCCAGTATTGAATGAGAAAATTAAGGAATTGCAGGAATAAGATGAATACTTAAGCAAGCTCAGAGAAGAAATTAAAAATGGTAAGCCTTCGGAATTATAAGTAAGAGAAGATGGATTGATGGTTGTAGGCAACATATTATATATTCTGGATATGCAAGAGTTAAAGGATGAAATTCTTGATGAGGCACATAATGCTCCGTATGCAATGCATCTGGGAAGTACCAAAATGTATAGAGATTTAAAAGAACACTTCTGGTGGAGAGGAATGAAGAAGGATATTGCAGAGCATATTAAAAATGCTTGGTATGTCAATAAGTTAAAGCAGAACATCAAGCACCCCCCAGTAAGCTTAAGCCCTTGTCTATTCCTGAATTGAAATGGGAAAAGATTATAATGGATTTCTTAATGGGATTACCAAGGACTAGTAGGAAGCATGACAAGGTATGGGTGATTGTCGATAGGCTAACCAAGTGAACGCATTTCTTACTTATTAGATAGACAGATTCTTTGAACGCCTTGTCCAAGAAATACATGGATGAAATAATCAGACTTAACGAGATTCCAAGTTCTATAGTCTCTAATAGAGATCTCAGATTCACATCGCGATTTTGGGAAAGTTTGCAAGAGGCTTTGAGAACTAAGTTGCATTTTAGCATAGTATTTCATCCACAGACGGATGGTCAATCAGAAAGGATGATAATGACATTGGAGGCAATGTTACGAGCTTGTGTTATGGACTTCCAAAGCTCATGGGATGAACATCTTCCTTTGATCAAGTTTGCTTATAATAACTACTATTAGTCAAGAATTCAAATGGCGCCTGATGATGCTTTACACGATAGAAGGTGCAGATCTCTTATTTGTTGGGACGAGGAAGGTGAAAGAAAACTTATAGGACCTAAGTTGGTACAAGCTACAGTCGACAAGATTAAATTGATGAAACAAATACTCAAAGTAGCTCAAGACAAGATGAAGAGCTATACAGACGCACATAAGAAGGAGATGGAATATGAAGTGGGAGATAAAGTGTTCCTTCGAGCTTCACCAGGGAAAGGAGTGTTAAGATTTGATGAAAAGGGTAAACTCAGTCCAAGATACATAGGTCCTTATAAGATTATTGAGAAGATTGGGCCTCTCACCTACAAGTTAGCCTTGCCGCCAGAGTTATCCAAGATTCATAATGTCTTCCATGTATCAATGCTAAGGAGATATAGATCAGATCCTTCACACATAGTCCAACCTTCAGAAGTTCAATTAAGGGAGCATTTGACTTATGAAGAACAACTAGTGGCGATTCTAGATTCAAAGGAAAAGGTCTTGAGGAATAAGACTGTGAAGCTAGTAAAAGTTTTATAGAAGAACCATGCAAGAGAGGAAGCAACATGGGAATCTTTGGAAGCTATGAAGGAGAAGTATCCACACCAATTTGTGAACTCAGTCTTTCGAAGACGAAATTCTTTAAGGGGGAAGAAATGTTGGACCCCAAATTTTCTTAGAATTTAATTTAATAATTTAGCAAGCATGAATATAAGTAGAATTCATGAATTAGAAATTTTTATAGTTTAATTTGGTCTATTATTATTTTCATGTGGTAGCATGGATCAAAAGGAAGAGTTAGAATTAAGATATGGAGTTAGGAGGAATTATATTGAATAAGGAAGGGCAAGATAGGAAGGTCAAATTTTATCTTAAACTAATAAGATAAGAAGAGATGAGAGTCATGAGTATTAAGAAAGAAAAAGAGAGAAAGTTGTAGAAGAAACTAGAAGAAGAGAAGGAGAAAATCGAAGCATAGAAAGAGAAGAAGAAGGAAAGAGCAAGGAGAAAGAAGAAGGAAGAAAAAGGATTCAGCTGAAAATATATTAAGTATTTCCTATCTTTTCTTATTGCTTTAGTAGAAGAAGAAACTAGTGAAAGTAACTTTTATGTGCTAAAGATGAAGAAAGAAAGAAGAGGAACAAGAGATTGATGTTTTTAGATTTTCATGAACCTTAACTAGATCTTAGTTTTCCTAGTTAGATAAACCTAGAATAAATTAAGTTTAAGCACATTCATGGATATTTAAGCTTATAAAAGCTTTATTTGGGTATGATGATTAAATGAAAATATGTTTTGTGCGAAGGGCATGAAGAGGGTCGAAATCAAGAAGAAGAGGAAAGACAAGCTTGATCTTGGAATTGCAAGCAAATAGGTGGGTAATATGTTTATAGTTTTTGTGATGATGAGATAAATTATTTGCTTGTATATGTACTCAAATGCTTGTTTTTATCCATTGAGAATGTGAGAAAAATAATATGTGACTAAAATTATGTTCGCTTTGCAAGAATGTTGCTGCTGTGATGTTCAAGAAAAATAGAAAATTTAAAAAGCATGAAAATATGATTATGATATGAAATATGTGAGCATCAGATATTGCTTATGTGGGCAAGAGAGATACCATTTCGTTCGTCAAGTGCACATTGATCTAAAGCCTTCTCCCAGCTTCCTGCTTGTGGTATATGAACTCCGAAAAAGATGGAATCATTTCGTTCATGGCGTAAACTTCAGTTTCACCATTTCATTCTATAAGATTCTCTCGAGCCATTATGTTTGTGCATTGCATCTTAATTTGTTGAATATGGAGCATAATTGAGTGTTATTTTCTGATGATTAAATGAAACATATGATCTGATTTGTGAGATAATGTGTTCTGGTCTACATAAATTCTTAAGGTTTGAAATCTGGATAGTGTGATCTGCTAAGTCCAAAATTGTAACATGTATATATAAATATGTACTTGATTATGTGTTTGTGGTTCGTTATTTCGAGCTATAAACATATTAGCCACTTAGCTTCTCAGCTAGCCCCACAAGTTTGTCCACTCTTCAGGTACGGACAAAGCGGATCACTGAACCCTTGCAAAGCTTGGCAACTCCAAGAATTTTAGACTTTTGTAACTAGTTAGTTTAGAATCTTTTGGTACTTGGAAGCATATCATGCATGAGCATTCGAGATTGTAATTTTGTATTATACTATTGATGTGGCTTCTGATATGTAATATAAAGTTGTGTAAAAACTCTGTTTTGTTGAGAATTGATAGCAAAAGTTGCAGGAATTTTTTTTTGTATATGTTCAGGATTTCTCTTCTGTTAAGATGACATTGTGTTGGAAATAAAATTGTTGGATGCTGGAAGACCTTTAGATAGATTTTTCTAAAGAAATTGCTTTAAAGGGAGTTATGTAAGTATAATCTATGATTGTTGAATTCGGGTCTTGTGATATCGTGTGAGGATATATATATATGTTGACAGATGATAGAAAGAAAAAGGGAAAAAAAAAGGGGGGGATAAAGTGTGCTCTCAAACTCTAAGGAATAAACTGTATTGATCCAGACAGAATTTGACAAAATTGTCTTCATGAAAGATGTAGATCTTTTTCTTAGCTTCCTAATAACATAAAGTTTGTAATTTTTGGACTTTGAAGTAGAAAGTCATGATGTTTTGAAGTTGGTGTGTGCGGCTGGAAAGTCGCGATCGTGCTTACCTCATATTTTGTTACGATAGCACGATCGCGACGAACCACGAATTTTCACCACTATTCATCAAAAGTTGCGATAATGGTTATGCTTGTCTTCCTCTTCTCCTTTTTATTTATTAATTCATAAGTTGATTTATTTGTTTTACTCCCCATTTTTGACTTCTCATTATATATGTTATTTTATTATTAATTGTTATATTAAAAAAAGGGGGTCCTTTCATGACTTCTTTTAATTTATTTTCATATCCAATTTATTCTAAGCTATTTTATTTTAATTGTTTGTGTATTTGTTCTTGCTCTTACCAAGGAATTAAATTTTTTTATTTTGATATTAATTTTTTATATAATTATTTTTATTTTAAAAATATCCCAATTTTGGCGCCTTAATGCTACGAAATAAGAACCGAGACCCAAGGCCAACAAGAATTGATTAGTAGCACCAAATATTATATCATCAATATATATTTGAACTATGAGTAAATTGTTTTCCTTTTTCTTAATAAATAAGGTTTTATCTACCTTTCCTCTTTCGAAGTTATTCTCAGACAGAGGTTTAGAATAACTTTCTGCTTGAGGAGCCTACTTTAGACTATACAAAGCCTTAGTCAACTTGTCAAGAAAAGGTTATTATAAAGTAGAAAGTTATTCTCAAATAGAGGTTTATACCATACAGAGTTTTAATCAACTTCATCACGTAATCAGGATGGTCTTCATTTTCAAAACCTGGAGGTTGCTTAACAAACACTTCTTCATTAATATATCAATTTAAGAAGGCACTTTTAACATCCATTTAGAATAATTTAAATTTTCTATAGCATGCAAAAGCAAGTAGAATTCTAATCGATTCCAATCTAGCAATAGGGGCATAAGTTTCATCAAAATCAGTATCTTCCTATTGATTATAACCTTGAGCTACAAGTCTAGTTTTGTTTCTTACCACCTTACCGTTTTCTTCAAGTTTGTTTCGAAATACCTAACACATTCCAACAATTGACTTGTTTTGTGGATGAGGTACTAGATTTCATACTTTGTTTTTGTCAAACTAATTTAGTTCTTCTTTCATAGCTAAAACCTAATTTTCATCACTAAGAGCCTCTTCAATAGTCTTTGGTTCTAATTGTGAGATAAAGGAAATAAAATTGTTTTTGAAGGAAGATCTGGTTCTTAGACTTTTAGAAGAGTCTTCCAGAATGTATTTATGTGTATCTTGACTTCTCCATTCTCTTAGTGCTTTTCATTGCATAGGCTCCTGCTAAGATGAAGAAACCTGCTTCGTCTTGGCTTTAGAAGGAATTTCGTGATTTTATAATTCTAAAGATACTAAAGGTGTAGTTTGAGTCTGTAAAGTATTTTTAGGAGCCAAATGATACAATGTTGTCATTAAGATTATCAATAATTTCATAATGCGATGTATAGAAAGTAACTTTATAAGCCTTATCATATAATTAACTTACACTTAACAAGTTATGTTTCAATCCATCAACAAAAGAACATTATCAATAGAAGTAGAGTTAAAGTCACCAATTTTACCAAATCCAGTGACTTTTGCCTTGTTTTTATGAGCAAAAACAACATTACCTTCGCCTTTCCTTTGAATATAGTTCAAGTGCGATATTTCCCTATCATGTGTCTTAAACAACTATTATCAACTATCCATTGATTAAGCATATCTACAGAATCTATTATCTCATTTTAGATACTCAAAATTTTCTTAGTCCTTTCAGGATAGTAGTTTGACCTTTCAGTCTCCAACATACATCTAAGATAATTTCTTCATTTTTCGAAAGTTACATGAATGACTAATATGACTATGTCTACTACAGTAATAGAATAAATTAGATGAATGATAATTATTGTAATTTTTGCTATTTATCAAGTTCCTATTGTTTTGACTAATGGCTATTGTTGGATTTAACAAAGAAATTCCTTTATAGCCTAATATTAGTATTTTGATTATATCCTATTCTAGCCTTATCAAAAACACCTTTACTATTCCTAAGCAATACATCAAGATTGATCCTTCCATCAACAAAATTAGTAAGATCTTTTTTCTAGAGAAGCAACTTTTTCTTCTAACTGTTTTACCTTAGTAGAATCATTTTCAAGCAATGCATTCTCTGACTGAGTTATCTTTTGTTCCAAGAATTCCTTTTCAGAGACTTTTTTCTTGTTTTCATTTTTAAGGGACATAATTCTAGACAATAAATTATTATTCTCTGATTCCAGTGATTTAATCTTATTCATCAAGGACGCATCATTATCTTTGGACTTCTCAACCTTTTTCAAATACTGCATTGTTAATTTTTTATATTGATCATACAATTCATGATATGCATCTCTTAATTCATCAATTTCAATATCGAAGTCAGAATAATAGACCTCATCGTCTCCTAATTCAGCCATAAAGCACACATTGCTGAATTTTTCAGGCTCTTCTTCTTCAAAGTTTTCTTTCTCATCTGACCATCCTGCAATCATATCTTGCTTTCTTGGTTTTTTGTTTTTTGTTTTATCTTTTTAAAGAAGAGGACATTCTGATCTTGTGTGTCCAGGCTTCATGTAGTGATAGCATATGATTTGATTATTTTGTGAATTGTTACTGCTACTGCTGCCTTTAGATGGGAATCTGTTATTTCCAGTTTTCTTATTTCCTTCTCTTTTCTTCATTAGCTTCTTTTTGTATAAGCTTGCATATTTTCTAACTATGAAATTGAATTCATCATCTCCAACTATTTGCAACTCAGTGTCGCTTTCATCACCATTTGACGGATTTGATTCATCAACTACTTTTAGTTTCATTCCTCTTAACCATTCGAGTGAAATAGTGTCGAGATCTTTTGCAGTTTCTAGAGCTGTCATCTTAGATCTCCATTCTTTTGATAGTGATCTTAGAATCTTTGTTATAAGCTCATCATTTGGATATACCTTTCCAAAGTTCTTTAAGGTTGTGATAACGTTGTTGAAACTTCTGAAAAATTCGTCTATAGTTTCTCCTTGTTTCATGCAAATAATTTCGTATTGATGCACTAAAAGACTTATTCTATGTTTCTTTACCTCATTCGTTCCTTCAAAAGTAACTTGTAGTTTGTCCAACATTTTACTTTTCTTTAGAACAGTAAGATATCTTTTCATACTCTTCTGGAAATAGTGCATAGATCAGATAATATCTTGCTTTGGCATTCAGCAGTGCGTTTCTTCTATCAATATTAGTCCACACTTCTACGTTAACAGTAGCAGAAGGTGTTTTTGATAATTCTGATTTGAATTTTGAAATATTATATAGTTATCATGAAAATCATTTATGATAAACTTTGAGCTATCATAATTGTATAACCTACTTGTATGTGTTGACTTGAGATTCACTAGAAGTGGGTGAGGTTCGATAAGGGCTGGAAAGAGGAGAGACCTAGGAGCTTTCACATCAAATTAAGACTAAATAGTCGAGTCATCAAAAAATTTTAGGTAGAAAACAACTATGGGAATTATCTATATTTCATCAATTTACTAAAATAAGATACTATAAAATTAAGGCACGATACGTGAATCAATTTATATAAAAATTTTACGAGATTTTAATTGAATTCTGACAATTTTAAATTTATAAATTAACCCTTTCCTTTAATATTTATTTACAAAATAATATCAAAATTTTTGCTTGAAAATTAGTAAGAAAGTTATCTAAATTTCATTAATTTAGTGAAAACAATATCACATTAATGCTTTGTGCTTTGACAAACAGATTAAATATTCAAAACTTAGAAGACAAATATAAGAAAGAGGAGCTTGAGCTAACTTAAACATGAATTCGAATTTGGGGTTTTTTATTTTTTAAAAATTTTGAATTCTGACTCCTAATTTGCAGCATATAAAATTACTTCATTCGAATTAGCTCATTTGATAAGCTAATAAATAGTAGCTTTGATAAATCACATAAAAATTAACAGCTATACAGGTAAAATGTCATCTTTTTTTTAACATGACTTTTTTATATTAAATAAGTGATCACATTTTGAATGGAAAATGAAATACTCAAATTATTTTGACGAAAATGAAGAGTTACATAAATACATAACTTCTTTAAATATAAGTCTTCACATCCTCTGTCCATAGCGATTGGTCCGTCCTAAAGTCAGAATGTGGCTCGATCGAAATTCTATTGACCCAAATGGTGTTGTTTTAACTTTGCCTTGGAGGCCCACTTGGTCCTTTATCATTTTTAACCATTAGTCACATTAATAAAATATTAATAAAAAATTAAAAATTAAACACTTAAATAAACATATTAAAAAACAATACTTTAATTTGTCATTCCTTTTATAAAATAATATCCTATACGAGATTACGCAGGTATCAAATTTTTATATCTAACTTTGGAGATCTTTCGTTTCTAATATACTGCGAGATTGTTGCATATTCTAAATAAATAATAACATTAAAAAAAAATTATCAAATTTATTTTAATTTTTTAAAAAGTAAATAAGAATTCATACCACTAATCATGCCTAATTTTGGACACTTGCAAGAATACTTTGTTAAAAGTATTTATTATCAATATGGAACCATTGAAATTTTCTTGTGAAAAAGGATTTTAATTATTACTGATAATTTAAAATATACATAATTTATAGAAAATACCTCGATAGAAAAGAAGTACAAGTATCTGCATATTTCATAACGATCAAACTACAATCAGGATGATTGTTGCAGTTTGCTTTGGTAAACAGACTGCGTATTCAAAACTAGAGAAGAAGAATGTAAAAAAGAGAGCTTGATCAGTCGATTCAAACTTAATCTCAGAACTTAGAACTCGAATTTTTCAAATAAATTTAAAATTTGAAAAAGTTTTAAGTTCGAATTTATACCTCTTCCATTTGGACCTGATGGTCATTTTGGCTTGGACACGGTCACGAACTCTTTTGATTTGGTATATTCAAGTTCTCGCACAAGGAAGCCGCCACTAAACTCCTTCGGAGTAACCATTGCTCTTGCCTCCGTTGATCTGCAACTTACAATAATGAGTACTATCAGAAGCAGAGTCACATATCTTGGCTTTTCCATCAGTTATACATATAGCTATATGCTCACTATCTGTGCACTGAAAATTCAATATGGAGAAAGTAGAGTGTTAGAAGAAAGGTGTTGTGTTGTATGGTTCTTATAAGGTGCTCTTTACGTTATTATATAGAGACTAGAAAGAGGCGTGTGAGTCTACGAAACTTCATCAAGTTGTTGTGGAAGACTTGTGGAGCACTAAAACAAATTAATCAGTTCCTTATATTATGGTTTGGTATGGTGTATATATATACATAGATAGATAGATAGATAGATGTATATATTATAACAAGATGGATGTACCATACTAAATCATTATATATATATATTATAACAAGATGGATGTACCATACCAAACCAAGAGTAATTGATAAAACATAATTGTAAATATTGTTTTTTATTATTTATAACATCGATGGACAATGATGAAGCACACCGACGATAGCTACATAGCTTTTGCCATGATCTAAAAGGACATTTACTTGGCAAGTATAAAAGAGATAAGATCTTAGCTAGCTTTCCTGAACCTTAACAACCATCACCTTCAATGTCCAATAAAAATATAACATACTTATTCGAATGTTTTGACTTTGTTAGCTTATGCACTTACATTCAATCAATTAAATGCAGTTTAATGTAAGACATTATTATTTAATTAATAAAAAGATTTTTTAAATATTTTGTATTAATTTAATTATATTTAATATTTTAATACTTTTTGGCAAAATTTTTGAAATAAGTAATGTTTAATTGAAATTATGATAGGATCATAATCTTGATATTCAATTTACATTTACTTATTGTTCCTAAATATACTTAATTGTAATCTCGTAAAAACGAAATATGTTGAAATGGTAAAATTATCACACTTTTTTTTATGAAGAAAATAATTGATTTTATAAATTAAAATATGGAAATAATTAAATTAATATATGGATAATTATTAAAAAATAAGTCACTAAATTAATCTGACTATAACAATGCTAAATAAAATATTGCTTATATGTATTCTGTAAATTTTCTCCTATAATGATAGTTGTGTAACTTATTCTTACACTTGAGAAAAACGGATTAATGGGACCGACAATCGTTACATGGCCTTTTCCATTATCAAAAAGGAGATTGATCTTATCTTATTCTCAAGTGTTGAAGTGGGATCGGCTGGAGCTGCAGAGAGGAAAGACGTTGGAGCGCTCACACACACACACACCTCTCTCTCTCTCTCTCTCTCTCTCTATATATATATATATATATATATATTCTTCACCAAACCGAACCATGATATAAGGACTTAATTATACAATCACTAAGTAATTGATAAAAATAAAATTTATTATTTATCAATTTTAATATATTTTTAATATTTTCGCTTCTATTTTTATATTAACCATATTATCAATGCAAATTAAAATTATCATGATGCATTCTAATATAAATTACTAATATAGTATAATCCATTTCGGTTTTTTTTTTTGATATAATAGAGTACACGTGATAATATTGTGAATCAAAATGAATTGAATTTATGAAAATACTACTTGCTAATGATATTTTTTGTTAATTGTTACCTTTTAAATTATGAACATTAAATAAATTATTATATGCACACAATAAAATACGTATTTTGATACTAACATCCATAAAAAATGTACAGGTTACGCATATAATGCATACTTATAGTAGGGTAACTATATTACAAACAATCAAATAAAACATCATTATTGAAAAACTGTAAGGGGCAGATAGTTTCAAAAACTCTTTAATTTTACATAATCGTCTCCTAATATCAACTTCCTTAAATATGTCTGAATAATCTGCCTCAACTTCAGAATGAAATTACGACTTCTCAGTTAATAAGTGACACACAGCAAAAAACATATACGCAGTGCCCAAAACTTTTCAGTCAAAAATCACTCTTGCAGATAAAGATTCAGCGTAAGTGATCTCTAAGATATTTACTGCAAAAACATGACTCTTCTAAAACTAAGAACACGTATGAACAATAATTACTCTAATCGTGTGCTATTCTAACATCCAATACCAAAATAAAAACCAACAACAGAACACGCACAACACTTAGATACTCACGTACTACCCCCTCACAAATCAGCCTTAGGTTTCTTTTTCACGATAAAACTCCAATCACAACTCATCAATTAAATTTCCAACATCTTACGCCTATGCCCCCTTGTAAAATAGATTCAGCTGCTTAACTTTTATTCACCCACGTCACACAACACACACTGTGCACACCAACATAAACCGTAGGTCCAATATGTCTTCTTGCCCGAGCTACTCCTATGTCTCTTTACATAAACCTTTAATTCACAAAGAAATACAATAATGCCCTTTAGCTGCTTCATATGTAAGACTCACAACTCTTCACAAAAATAACTTCTATGCAAGATAGAATTCTATTCTATCTAGAACATTATCTAACTAGTATTTGAATCTAAGATAATAAAAAAATGCCAATTTAAAAATATGATAAAATAAAATAAATAGATATATTCAACATATATCTAACAATCTCCTCATTTTTGACATATTTGTCACAAATACGAAGCTCCCCCTAAATCACATAATTTGACATATAGAAATTGAATCCACAATCCAAGAACTCCCCCTTAATCCAACATCAAATTTCAAATAATATCCATAGTAACAATAATCCAACAATCCAAATTTCTCCCTTTTGGAACAAAAGATGCCAAAAATTAGGACAAATAGTCACAAATGTACCTTAAAATCTCTCCCTGAATGGAACAGTCATCATAAATAATCTAATAACTCTCCTTTGGGACAACATTGTCAAAACGAAGAATGCCTTCAACACAATCAATTTCAACAAATAAAGAAACATAAAAATCAACAGTAGGTGTAGCGGAAGAATCATACACAGGCTAAGATGACAATTTACTATTATTCAAAACACCGAAAGATATGCCCGAAAGAGAGAGAAATAGCTGAGACAGAGACTCATACTAATAACAAAACTGAGGAGTCTACACAACATAAAATTAAAGAAGAATTAAAGAAGACAATTTTTTTACTTTTCTTTTTTTAATAAATAACATCAAACTATACTTTAAAAATGTAAAGCATACAGTCCATGTGCCCCTCGAAGAAACAAGAAATTCAAGCATGGGCTTATTCCTTGTCACATTATCTCGGTCGTCAACTGTTTGATTGATTTCTTTATCTGAAATAACTGACTTATCCTCAGTGTAAACAGTTGCTTCAAAAGTAGTAACTAACTATGAATCTGGACACTTTCTTGTTTTTCCTTTACTACATCTTTGTACTTGTACTTCACCCTTTCTAACCCAAAAGTGCTTCGGTAATATAGGTTGCTGCTGGAAATTTAATGGAAAGTGTCTAAATTTTTGGTTTTGCCCCTTTTGAAACATAATTTGTAACATCTTGTAGTATCTCGGCCTTATGTGCTCAATAACTCCACAAAAATGACATATGGGTACAAATCTTCGATTCTTCCTGGAAGTTTCTTCTTGAACAGATTTGGATATATCAATTTCTCATCATTCACCTTGGAGCACTCAACCTTATAGCCAATGCCTTGAAGATTCCCTTTCACTTTACCGATTTTCATTAACTTTTCTAGTTTTTCTGTGTCACCATTTAACATTCTCAAATCCTTTTCGATACTTACTAATCTCATTCTAGCTTCACTAAGCTCATCTAATGCTAACTTCAAATTCTTTTCTAACCCTTGGATAGTGTTCTTGATGGAGAGATTTTCTTCTTTCAATCCTTCATTCTTTTTACACGTATTCACCTATTTTTCATACAAAGTTTTGCAAGTCTAATAAATATTGTCCTTTTTATCATCTAGCCACTTTCATCATTGTCATAATCTGATATTGGGTATTGAGCTGACTTGTTTGCTTTTTTCTGGAAATTTTTCATTTTCCCCTTTTTACGTCTTCAGTTACTTCCTTCTCAATTACTGTTAAGCAAGTAACTGGACTTTTGCTATGTAAAGCAACTAATGTAGCACCATTAGCGTTTTCTTTTTCACTACTATACTCACTTCTGAATTCATTCTCACTCCAAATGCTTCTATAGGATTTTCCTTTTCTCTTTTTCAAAGTATTAGCACATTCGACTTGAACGTGCCCGAAGCCCTGACACTGATGACATTGGATTCTCTTCAGCTTCCTTTCATCCTTTTGAGCTTTGGCTTGTTGCTTTAAGTTGATACTCGATGAACTCCCACTATGTTGTCTGAATTTGGGTCTATCCTTTTTCATTCTTTTCAACCACTTACTGAACTCTCGTGTTAGTAGCCCCATATCTTCATTCTCATCGGATTCATCTTCTGTATCATTCACACCTTTTCCAGTTTCAACCTATAGTGCTAATCCTTTGCTTCTTTCTTGCTTATTCCTTAAAAGATTCATTTCGAAATTTGTAAGAATTCTAATTACCTTCTCCAATGACAGATCATTAATGTCGTGGGCCTCTTCTACTGCTGTAATTTTTGGAATAAATCTAGGAGACAGTGATCTCAATATCTTCTTGACTAGTTTCAAATCGGAATATTTCTTTCCGAGTTGATGTGCCTGATTTGCTATATCTTGCAATCTTTCATGAAAGTCCCCAATAGTCTCATCTTTATCCATTTTTAGTTCTTTAAACCTCACAGTTAACATTTGTAATTTTGACGTTATCACAGATTTAGACCCTTCATGAATAGTCTGCAAAGCATCCCATACTTCTTTAGTCGATTCACAGGCTGATATCTTTGATAAACGTCCTTCATCAACAACACTAAAAATCTCATACATTGCTTGTGAATTTCTAAGTTCCTTTTCTTCTTCGGCTCTTGTCCATTCAGATGGATCTTTTAGAGCTATCTCTCCCTTATCTTCGGTAATCATTAGATGTGTCTAGCCATATAACACCAAGTTCCATGCTCTTGTTCTCTGTGCCTGAATAAAGAACTTTATTCGTGATTTTCATGCAGGATAATTGGAATCATCCAACAACGATGGCCTGATAATTGATGCTCCTTCATTTATAGCCATGTTCACGAAACTAGGATCTGCACCAACTTGCTACCAAGTTCTGAAACAGTGACCCTCTCTGTAATCATCTCCTATTATCAGCTTCTTGAAATATGTTTAAATAATCTGCACCAGCTCCAGAATGAAACTAGGACTTCTCAATCAATAAGTGACACACAGCAGAACACATATACGCAGTGCCTAAAACTTTTGAGTCAAAAATCACTCCAGTAGATAAAGATTCTGTGCAGGTGATCTCTAAGATATTTACTGCAGAAACATGACTCTTCCAAAACTAAGAACATGCACAAGTACACGCATGAACAATGATCCCTCTAATCGTGTACTAGTCCAACATCCAATACCAAAATAAAAACCTACAACAGAACACGCACAACACTTAGACACTCATCCATAAACCCCTCACAAATCAGCCACTGGTTTCTTTTTCATGCTAAAACTCCAATCACAGCCCATCAATTAAATCTCCAACATCTTACTCCTATGCCTCCTTGTAAAATAGATTCAGTTGCTTAACTTTTATTCACCACGACACACAACACACACTGTGCACACTAACATAAACCGTAGGTCCAATATGTCTTCTTACCCAAGCTACTCCTACGTCTCTTTTTAGAAACCTTTAATTCACAAAAAAATACAATAATGTCCTTCAACTACTTCATACGTAAGACCCACAACTCTTAACAAAAACAACTTTTATGCAAGATAGAATTCTATTCTATCTAGAACATTATCCAATTAGTGTTTGAATCTAAGATAATAAACAAATATTTCAATTAAAAATATGCCAAAATAAAATAAATAGATATATTCAACATTTATCTAACAATTATATCTTAATTTTTTTCTTATCCTTCAAAATTTTTTAAAAATTGAATGTAGATCTATTTTTTAATTGAACTGAAATGCAACTATTTAATCTTGTTCATTTCATTAATTTGTATAACTAAATAATTTATAACATAAACTTACCGTATATATATTATAAGTTGATGGCTGGGACAAACCAAACTACAATATAAGGAACTAATTATATGATTAATGAGTAATTGATAAAAAATGATTATAAATATTGTTTTTAATATGTTAAGATCTGCTCTCTTTTATACTTGCCAAGTAAATCTCCTTTTTGATGATGGAAAAAGCTATCCATCAGTTTTAAGATTAACGAGTAATTGATAAAAAATAATTGTAAATATAATAAGTTAACATCTCCTCTCTTTTATACTTACCAAGTAAATCTCCTTTTTACCATCAATTCCTCTTTCCAGCTCCAAACCCACTTTGATGCTGGCTTTTTCCATTGTAACAAAGGAGATTAACTTGGCAATTATAAAAGAGAGGAGATCTTTAACTTATTCGTATGTGTTGACTCGAGATTGACAGAGAAGCATCAAAGTGGGTTCGGTTGGAGCTGGAAAGAGGAAAGACGCAATCGTGTTCATTTCATTAATTTGTGTAATTTGATAATTTATCAACAAAAGCCCACATATATATAAATATGAAGTACTTAAATTTAGTAAAAACAAGATCCATACACCAAACCAAACCATGACATAAGGAATTAAGGCTAAGTGTTTTTTAAACCCTAATGTTTACACTAAAATCTAGAAGTTGAAGAAGGTTGACCTCCATTATTGAAATGCCATATGGTTTTTTTTAGGAAGTGACTTTTTAAAATTTTGCATAATAGTAGGACTCATTTTTATCTGACGTGACGTGAAATTCTTATTTTTAAATAAAAATGGGTCTCATGATGATATATAAAACTCACAGTTTTGAGTCTTCCAATTGTTTACATCGGACACAAATAAAACTCACCGTTTTGAGTCTTCCAATTCCTCAATCCTCACCATTTTGAGTCTTCCAATTACTCAATCCCGTATCTTCTTCTCTTCAAACGAATGCTCTTCATGTGGAGTCAAAATTTCAAAGTAAATCTATAACGCCACCACCACCTTTACGTCTGCCATTAAAATCACTTCCTCCACCACCTCCTAAGAATAGAGGATTAACAACATTGCAGCCACTAAGACATAGGTTTCATTTCCATGGCTCAGACTGTAAAGAAAATGAGAAGAATAAGCACCCACCAGCAGCTAGCACAAGTCACAAGATGAACACGGGGAAAAAGGTTGGACTTGTGTTTGTGGGTATTATATCAATATTGCATATTGGGGTTGTTGGCTTCTTGGTTTTCAAAAGAATGCAACTTCTGGAGATCAAAAATAGATACAAGACTTGTTCTTGAAATTTTTTGACTTTAATATATTAATTTTGGATCATTAGATTTGATTAATTTATTATTGCTCATTAAATAAAAATATGTTAAGCTTGAATTTGAGTTTAAATTCAAATTTAAATGGATTTGTTAACTTTAATGGATTAGAATCGGATTCCTGCATTATTTGATTCAATATGCAATTTTCTTTTTTTGTTTTGATTACATTAGGTATCCCAGCTTAGCCGAACTAATCCTAAGCCTTTAAGACCCTACCCCAAGAATCCTACGGGATGTAAATCTGGAACTCCAAGATCCTTCAGGCTCCTACGTAGCCTATACACTTCTGCGCACAAGGAGTCGTCACATACTTGATTGGTCAACTGCTGATTGATGGCTGGCTCTCTACTCAGCATCAGGTTCTCAGCAGCCCTCGGGTGCCCTGGTAGCTTCAACTCTCACACTGCCGCTGGAAGTGAGGCATCCGTAATTGATCCGATCAAGGAGCTGTGCCTAGGGGACTAGAGGATCATCAATTGAACAAATTTTCCATTTTATCTCCTTTGGGGTGACTCGAACTCAAGACCTCCTGTAAAGGAGAGCCTTAAGTGAGGAGCTGAAGCTATTAGGCCACTCTTCGTTGTCCAATATGCAATTTTCTAGTCTTAGGTTAGGTATGCATTTTGGCAAGTTAAATTGGTTTAGTCTAAAGTTAACGACTTAGCATAAACTGATGAAGTTTAGGCCTAAAAGGTCCGTTGAAAATTAAGATTAAAATGATGCTATTTTAAGAAGTAAAACTAAAACAATAACTCAGTCAAAACTTTAGACTTTAGACTTTAGACTTTAGACTCAAAGTCAATCAAACTTTAAACTAATCTCTGGCTATCTATTAAGAGGGTCAAGCAGAATTGAAGATGAACTCGATTCGACTTAATCTATTGTCAAACATATAAATGATATATAAGAAAGAGATTAGGTCTTTTTTTTTCAAGTTTGATTAAAATTGATTTTAATATATTAATTTTGAATCATTAGATTTGATTAATTTATTATAGTTCGTTAATTAAAAATACGTTAAGCTTGACTTTGAATTTAAATTTAAATTTAATTGTTAATTTTGAATTGGGTCAAACTAAATTCGATCTAATGTATTATTTTTATTTATGAATCTTTGATATTTAAGTTTTGCTTTTTGATTTTTAGAATAATGTATAAGACATATTTAATTTATTTAAAATACATGTTACAAATGATAATACTTAAAAAACAATTTAAAAATGATAATAGTTTAAGTAGGGTCGGCCCTAGGCAAGGATAGCCTGGGCACTTGCCTAGGACCCATTCTCTTAAACAATAAAATAAGGCTCGTTTTTACAATTTTACTCTCATAAAAAAATAAAATGAAGTAAAATAGGGTCACTTTATAAAGAACAATAAAAGACTCATATTTTGCTTCTTTTTATTTTTTATAAAAGCCTAAAAATAGACAAAAGTAAGGACCCTTTTTTTTTGCTTTATTCAGGCCTATAAAATACTAGGAACGACCCTAAGTTTAAGTCACTTTTAATCACTATTTTGATAATTGAACCCGAGCTATATGTAAAACAATTATTGAACTGCCAATATTAATATAAAGTTTTTAATGAAATTATACTATTTAAATATTCATGGGCGCAAATCAGTAAGTTGGTACGTTTGTCACTAATGCAAATTTCTTTCTCTTTTTGGTTATTTCCATATCAGACATTTAGTTTGAGACAAATATATAAGATGTTTAACTGAAAATTGATCCCTTAACTTAAATGTTAGTAAAAATATCCAAATGGGAATTCTAACAAGATATATTCGAGTGCATTGGACTTTGGAAATAGAGTTGGTAATGGCCCGAGTTGAGTCAGGTTGAGATTCCTCAAGCCCAAGCTCACTATGATAGCTTCTACTAGGACCCAGGTCCAACCCGAGGCTTGATTGGTCCAAATAGCTTAAAGTCAAATTTGACCCAGCTTAGCTTGATTTTATTTTTATTTTTAACAATAAAAATAGAAGACAACATCATTTTTTGCACAATAATTTCATTTTTTTATAGTTATTGGGCTTTCGATTAGGTTGGATCTAGGTAACCTAAATTTGAGGCCCAAGTTTTTAAAAAATTAGACCTCAGGTCTGATCAAACTGTACATAACCTGTTGACTTTAGGTCACACAGGATCAAGTAAGGTTGACCCTGAACTTAATTGCTAAGCCTATGTGGACCAAATATAAATTATATAGATTTTATCAATTATTTTTTTTAGAATTTCTCTTTGATTTGTCTGTTTACTTTCCCTTTATATAGTCTATACAAGTTTCAATATTAGTAAAATCCAAAGTATTAAGTACTTCTGCATTTACCGATCTTTAAATCTTTTAAATATACATGCCACATATTATAAATTGAGGCTAACAAACAATATATATGTTGTACCAATGTAAACATATCTTAAAAGACATAAATCAAATGATATAAAAATTACTTGTGGCTAAATTTTTAATTAAAATCGATTTATGTTAAACCGTATAATAAAACTATAAATTATATTCCAGTCCCTAATACTTGTGGAAAAATTAGGAAAAATAATTTGATATTTTATGCTAATTAATCATTCAAATATAATAAAAAAATTTTTGTGATAAAATTTATTATACTAAAATAATTAACTACAATTTATATGATTAAGTACATAAATATATAATATTATATAATTAGGGTTGTTATGACTGAGCCCTAATAATTAATCACTAAAACATGTTATACAAAATTATATTCACAATCCAAAATATAGACATAATAATTATGTGGATAAAAATTGATAACCTAATTCATGTTTAACATTTATACAAATACAATTTCAACGCGCAATAAATAAGAATATCATCTTCATTTTAGTTGTTGGACCCCGTTTCCGGAGTCCAAGTCAGAAGTCATAAAACGTGAGCTCATTCTCATGAAATCTCCTTAATTTCAATCTAAGTTGTCCCAAATTCACTTCCTCTAACTCAACATCATTTCGTAACCATTCCACAACCAATATTATCTCATCAAACTCTCTAGGCTCTTTTCATTTAATTCATTACCTACAACTAATTCTCATTCTCTCTCTTTTTTTTTTCATAACATCTCACTTATGTGTGACAACAATTCATGTTCTAAAATTCATCATCTTAAATTAATTACTTCCTCAAGTGTCCCTAATTTCAACTGAATCTTATCCATACACAAATTCACATTTCCACTAAATGACATCCATACATAATTCATAATTCATTAACATCAAAAGATAAGAGTTTTTACAAAGCCGTAATAGCATTTCAAACCACAATACATCCATATCTCATAATCCCAAAATACATAAGATACTTGAACTACTAATACTTGAAATGTAACTAAAATCCTCATTATTACAAAATATAAATTAAAATACAAAAATTATGCAACTTGAAGCGATGCTTAGACCCTCTTTTACTAGATCTCATGCTCGTTACCTGAAGATGGGATGGATAAAAGGGCGTGAGCTTGAAACCCGTGGGTAACAAGTTTATAATCGAGAAACAAGAAAAAACTCCTTTTTTTTAAAACTCATTTTTTATTGAACCTTTTCATGACCATAATAATTTCACATTTAAAAATCATAAAAACACTTATTTCATAAAATTCTCAATTTGTTAAACAATTCTCAATAGTATAAATCATGTACGCATCCATCTTGTCAAATATGTCATGAGCACATAAGTACATCAGAATAGTCTGGAAGGTCCATAAATAGAACGAACTAACACATTTCGATATAATGATCTTTTAAAGTCGTGAATAGAACGAACTAGCACAATCCCACTTAGTGGTTTTGTGTAGTCGTAAACATGAGGGAATCCATAAAGAAGTTCCATGCCACTAGCGGGCAAGTGAGAGAAGGCTTTAGTCGAAGTGCACTTGACAACAGAATGGACCAAACCAAATCCACATAATATGTATTTCATTATCTTGTAAACTTGTTGCCAAAAATGGCAAATTTTCAAAACTTGATCTTTTTCAAACATAATATCTTTTCAAAAATCATTTTCATGTTCTTGTCATAAATCATCATCACAATTCATGTAGCAAACATATAACAATTTCAAAATTCAATCAAGAGCAAATAAATGCAACATTTATGATGCAATTGAAACTATTTAACTTTCTTGATTCAAAGAAAACAATTAGTGGCTTATTTACTCTATTATGAACATGTACCCATCTTGAATTTCTTGCTCAAGAAATTGGCTTAAGGATGTCTTTTCTCTTGCTCCTCTTGCCTTCCTTGATTTCCCTTAACAATAATCAAAAACTCCATTCAATAGGAATTCCAATTTAGAACCCAAAGAAACATATTCACTAAAACCCATGCATTTCCTAAGCTTTTTTGAACCCAAAACCCTTTTCAGAAATTCAAACTTTCGGGTCAATTTTACACTATCATTATGATCAAGTAAATGAAGAAATTTAATAACATTTCCCCTAGAAACATGTTCCCCATTGTCTTAAGTTTCTAATGACATCAAAATTATTCAATTCGGTTCAGTACTCTAAAAGTTATGCCCCAATGATTTTTGGTTTGTTCCAATACTAACATAGCATTCTATGTTCAACTTCCCTTCAAAATTTTAGATCCTTAGACACTGAATTTAAACTTCATTTATTTACAAAACTCGTAGCCCTATGTCTCTAGTTTACTCCGAATCAAAAATCACTTCATTTGGACAACTACACAAAAAGTTATGCCTAAAATATCAAAACATGTCTGTGCAGAAAAATGGATTTTGCCGCGGCGAAGTCAGAAGTTCGCCACAGTGAACTTTTCCAGAAACTCATTTCGAAGACATTTTTCGAGATTCTTCATCTATATACTCCCCAACTTTCAAATATAACCCATCATAACCCTAAACCACCTCTTCTACTTCATTTCCAAGCTCATTGCTGCACAATATCATTAACAAATACATTAAAATCTATCTTTGATCACTAACCCTAAAAGATTAAAATATATGCATTTACCTATTCTCAACAACTTCCCACACATATTCATCTCTTAACTAACATCAAAATATGTTTCATTCATCAAATCAAGAAGAATGATGCTTATACTTACTTTGATTTAGCTTCAAAATCTTCAAAGCCCTAATTTTCCTTCTTTTTCTCTTCTTTTCTTCTCTTCTTCTCTTCACTCACGTTTCTTTCTTCTTAAACATACAAGACAATAACTTCTTCTTTTAATAGCCTTAATGAGTGTGCAAAGTCCGTTTTGCCTCTTGCCTTAGGCCTTATGTCTTTATAACCTTAAGTGTCATGCCCAATTTGCCCTTATACAATCTTACAACTTTAATACTTCAATTCAATTAATCTATGTCATAAAATCTTACCAACATTGACATAATAATTAATTCCACAAAATAATCCCTTAAGGACCTCGTAATTTATTTAAATCATGCTTATTCTTCAAGAAAAAAATTAGGAGGCTAACATTAGTTGAGAGAGGCTCACATGTGCCTTATGTGGGTATGAGTTCGAGCATCAATCACTGCATCAGAATTTGCTTTTAAATAAACACACAAAACGATGTCGTTTAGTAAAAGGGTCTTCTTCAACCTTTAACAGGGTCATAATGACTCTATTTGTGACTCGCCAGATATCAAACTAAACCAGATCATAAAAACATTGCAAAAATTGATCTTTTTAAAATATAAAAACACTTCAAAATACTTGATTAAAGATTTTCTTTTTTAATCAGAAGAAAAATTTTCAAAAACAACTCTAAAATAACATTTGGAATATGAATTTTTTCCAAAATTCAAAATTTTCCAAAAATTAAAACTAGACAGAGATTATTATGTTCTGATATCAATTGTAAGTCAATTCAATATATATTCAACAATAATGTACATTAGAATAACAAATAAATTGAATGTGGAAGAACTCAAAATACCTCACGCGCGTTGATGTTTTTACTTCAAAAGTTTGCATTTATAGAATTCTTCTATGCTCTAGATTCCAAAATCGATGGTGTATATTTTGAGAAGAGAAAAGAAATTTAAGGACCTCAAAAATCTGCAAGAAAAAACATACATCAATGTGCTCCAACAAGCACGTTAATTTTTACCAAAAAATAGAACATTTATATCTACTAATTACATAACTTGTGACCATTTATGAGTATTAAAACTAACTAGAATATGGAAATTTCTCATATGAAAAGGGTGCTCAAGTTGCATAATTTGAGTCTATTTGGATCATCAAAAGAAATATCATTTTAATTTTATTGTCTCATTGTGATATTAAACTTTTTAAACTCATCATTTAAAAAATTAAATTTAAAGGACATCATTTGAAAAAGTGAATTGCACATGATTGAGCCCAATTCTGAAATCTAATCAACTTAAACTCAACCTGTTAATTTTGGGTTGAGTTAGACTAAAATTTTATTTGTAAATATTTCTATTTTGGTCTTCTCTTAATCGTATGAGTTTAGAGATAAGTACCTAAGTGATATGTCTAATAATTAAAAAATTCAACTGGATCGGCTAGTTCATCTGTAAGAACTCTGAATCAGTCAATTTTTATTCGATTTACTAATTATATGATTAATGAGTAATTGATGAAAAAATTGTTATTTATAAGATTAATGGACAATAATCTGCACTATTTTGAAAATAATAAGTAAATCAATATTCAATCCTCCTAACAATTTAAGGATTAATAAGTATGAAAATATCCCCAATAATACTGAATAATAATATAATGAAGCCTCCTAAAAAATATATAAGAAGAACAAAAGAGAATACGATTTCTGACTGATAAAATCAAAATTTCCCCCTTTTCTTTTTGTTTTTCCGCAGCCTCCCACTTTTGTCTCTTTTAATTGGTGCTGTGGCGCTCTGTAACAGCAATTTATATGTTGAGTTTGCTTACAAGTAAAGATGAAATTGAGATATCTCTAAGAACAAAGTTTATGCAACGGAGGTATTTAATGTTAAGTAAAGGACAAAAGCCTCGTAAAAAGGCTTCATTTATTTTTAGTTATTTAAAATGAATTAAATTTATAAAAATACCTCTTAATTTAAAAAGTATAATTTAAGATGATTAGATATTCTGTTCTCGTTAACGAGTCCCATCCATATATAAGGTTGGAAATTTATTTTGGGAACAAATGATTTCGTTGGAATTTAAGCACATGTCTCTATTTATAATGACAACTCGCAGTCTGGCTGAATATCACATTAATGCTCCGTGTTTTGACAAATAGATTAACTATTCAAAACTTAGAAGACAAATATAAAAATCCATAGTTTTTATACTGAGCAATTAAAATAAGAATTTTTTAATTTGAAAATAAGATAATTTATTTTAAAATTTTATATTTTTGTTAACATTTTAGTTATATGTCTGCTAGATCACATAAATATTAATAGTTATATAAATGACTTGTCGTCTTTTTTTAGGCATGACTTTTTTAAATTAAATAAGTGACCATAATGAAATACTTAAAAATTATTTTGACGAAAATGAAAAACTACACAATTTTTTTAAATATAAAGCTTCGCATCCTTTGTCGGTGGTAAAATCGGTGCGTCTTAAAGTTAGAGTGGGCTCCTCCGAAATTCCATCGACCCAAATGATATTGCTTTAACTTTGTCTCGGAGCTAGTGGCCCTGATTCGGTCCTTTATCATTGTTAACCATTAATCACGTTAATAAAATGTTAATAAATATAATGTTTTAAAAATTAAAAAGTTTTAAAACTAAACAATTAAATAAAGATGTTTAAAATAATACTTTAATTCGTTATTCCTTTTATGAAATAATATCCTATATAATATATAGGTAATCTCTTACGCAGGCACCAAAACTTCGTATATAATTTTAAAGATCTTTTGTTTCTAAACTTGAATGCATGAAATAAAACATTAAATAGTTCTTAATATTTTTAAATGTATATATAACTTTTAATACGAACATATATTTGAAAAAGAAAATTTATATTATTAAAATTTTATTCAAACTTTTTCAAAAGGTAAATACGAATTTATACGTTTAAACTAAAATTTAAAAGAAAACAAACTTTAAAATTTCTTTACCGACTTGACATGTCTGATGTCTCTGTCGGTCTGTCCTAATTTTGGATACTTTATCAAAAGTATTTATTATCAATTAGGAACCATTCAAATTTTCTTGTGAAAAATGAGTTCAATTATTAATGATGATTTAAACTAAACCTAATTTATAAAAATACCTCTTGTTAAAAAGGAAGAACGAGTTATTAATAACGCTCAAACAATAATTAGGATTAATATGCTGCGAGATTGTTACAGTTTGCTTTGGTAAATGGATTGCGTATTCAAAACTTGAAGGAGAATGTAAGAAACTCGAAACGTTTAGGTAAACTTAAAATTTGAATAAGTTTTAAGTTTGAATTTGTACCATGATTGTTTGCTCTTGACGGTGCTAGTGGTTTGGACTCCGTTTCGAAGTCTTTTGATCTGGTATACCCAAGTTCTCGCGTAACTAAGCCGCCATTAATCTTCTTCGGAGTAACCATTGCTCTTGCTTCCACTGACCTGCAACTTACAATCATGAGCATTATCAGAAGCAGAGTCACGTGTCTTTGATTTTCCATCAGATATATATAAATATATATAAGGATATGCTCTATCTCTGGACTAAAATACCAATATGGAGAAAGTAGAGTAATAGAAGAAAGGTGTTGTGTTTTATGGTTCTGGTAAGGTGCTCTTTGCATATATATAGAGACCAGGGAGAAGGGTGTGAGTCTCTACGAAACTTCATCAATCAACATATTTCCACGCAAGGACTTTCACGTCAAAGACTAATAGTGGAAGACTAAAACAATGTAAGGATTTTTGGAATGTTATTCGCACCTCTGTTTTCAAGCCACATGTATCCCAAAACATGACACTTACATTAACCACGTCCACTGCAAGCTCATGAGCGGTACCGATTGACAATTTGCTGAAATCAACCTGCTGAAATGATAGGTACTTATTCTCAATAATTACTTATGTGTTTGGAATTACTTTTTAGTAACTGGTGAAACGTAAAAATAAGTGTTTGGCAAATACAATTGCGGTTGCTGAAAAGAGATAAAATGACTAAAAAACTCATGATTTAATAAACTATTAATTAGTGTATAAATAATTAAAAATATATTATTAATCACATAAATTTAAAATTATAAATAATAAAATATAAATAAAATAAATTTAGTAAATAAAAAATTTCATAAAAATATATTATTAGTCATATTAATTAAGAGTATAATGGAAAATAATACTTATAGTAAAGGTTATTAATGGGAAATAAAATTTTTACCGCAGAAGCATTTTCTTACCGCAATCCTTTTTCTGCTTATTGATTTCTGCGGTGGCATCGTACTTTTCTCTTACTGCAGATCCAAACATGTAATTACGTTTGAAAATTGTGGTGAATAAATATTTATCTCAACCGCATCGCAGATCCAAACGCAAACTTAGTTCTATTAATAGATTGGACTCGGATTCATGCATTATTTGATCCAAGCTGTAATTTTCTAGTCTTAGGTTAGGTATGCATTTTGACAAATTAAATTAGTTTTAGTCTAAAGCTAACGAGTTGAATATAAATTGATGAAGTTTAGGCCTAAAAGGTATGTTGAAAGTCCAATTCGAATGCTGTTCTAGTCCATTTCGAATGCTGTTCTAGTTTATCTTTTCAAAATGATATTGTTTTTGTAATGTAAATATAAGAAAATTTAGATTAAATTAACATTATTTTTTAATAAAATTGTTCAATCAAACTTTGAACTAAATCTCGAGCTATCTATTAAGAGGGTTAGACCCAAATACAAGATAAGGATTACATCTTTTTTTTTTCAAGTTTGAATAAATTTGATTTTAATATATTAATTTTGGATTGTTAGATTTGATTAATTTATCATAGCTTGTTAAGTAAAAATATGTTAAGCTTGAATTTGAGTTTAAATTTAAATTTAAATTTAAATGGATTTGTTAACTTTAATAGATTGGACTAGGATTCATGCATTATTTGGTCCAATCATCAATTTTCTAGTCTTAGGTTAGGTATGTATTTTGGCAAATCAAATTAGGTTTAGTTTGAAGTTAACTAGTTGAGTATAAACTGATGAAGTTTAAGTCTAAAAGGTCGGTTGGAAACTAAGATTAAAATGATATTATTTTAAGAAGTAAAATTAAAACAATAATTCAATTAAAATATTGGACTCAAACTCAATCAAACTTTAAACTAATCTCCTGGTGTCTGACCAGAATAGAAGATGAACTCAATTCGACTTAATCTATTGTCAAACCTTCAAACAATATACAAGAAAGAGATTAGATCTTATTTTTTTTTCAAGTTTGATTAAATTTGATTTTAATATATTAATTTTGAATCATTAGATTTGATTAATTTATTATAGTTAGTTAAGTAAAAATACGTTAAGCTTGATTTTGAGTTTAAATTTAAATTTAAATTTAAATTTATTTGTTAACTTTAAATTGGGTCAAACTAAATTTGATCTAATTTATTATTTTATTTATGAAGCTTTGAATATTTAAGGTTTGATTTTTGATTTTTAGAATAATGTTTAAGACATATTTACTTTATTTAAAATATATATTACAAATGATAATACTTAAAAAATTTAAAAATGATAATAGTTTAAGTAGGGTCGGCTATGGGCAAGGGTAGCCTGAGCACCCACCTAGAGCCTATCCTTATAAACAATAAAATAAGGGTCGTTTTTACTCTTATAAAAAATAAAATGAAGTAAAATATAGTTCATTTTTATTTCATAAAAAATAAAATGAAGGAAAATAGGGCCCCATTCTTACTTTATAAACAACAAAAAATACTCATATTTTACTTCTTTTTATTCTTTATAAAAGCCTAAAAATAGACAAAAATAGGGATTTTTTTAGGGCCTGTAAAATATTAGGAACGAATTTAAAACACATTTAATCACTGTTTTGATAATTGAACCCGAGCTATATGTAAAACAGTTATTGAACTGCCAATATTAATATAAAGTTTTTAATGAAATTATACTATTTAAATATTCATGGGTGCATGTCAGTAAGTTGGTACGTTTGTCACTAATGCAATTTTTTTTCTTTTTGGTTATTTCCATATCAGACGTTTAGTTTGAGACAAATATATAAGATGTTTAACTGAAAATTGATCCCTTAACTTAAATGTTAGTAAAAAATCCAAATAGGAGTTATAACAAGTCATATTCGAGTGAATTGGACTCTGGAAATAAGGTTGGTAATAGTTTGGGTTGGGTCGGGCTGAGGTTGTCCAAACCCAAGCTCAACATGATAACTTCTACTAGGACTATGGTTGACCCTGAGGCTTGATTAGTCCAAACAGCTCGAAGTCGGACTTGACCCAGTTTAACCTGATTTTTTTTTTAACAATAAAAATAGGAGATGATGTCATTTTTTCACAAAACAATGTTATTTTTTTATAGTGACTAGGCTTTAGGTTAGGTTGGGTCTAGGTAGCCTGAATTTGAGGCCCAATATTTTAAAAAATTAGACCTAAGTTTTAGTCAAACTGTACATAACTTGTTGACTTCAAGTCAAGTAGGACCAGATCAGGTTGACCTCGAACCTAATTGGTAAGCTTATGTGGACCAAATATAAAATATATAGATTCTATCTGTTATTTTTTAAAAGAATTTCTCTTTGATTTGTTGGTTTACTTTTCCTTTATATAGTTCATACAAGTTTCAAAATCAGTAAAACCTAAAGTATTAAGTACTTCCTCATTTACCAATCTTTTAATCTTTTAAATATGCATGTTACTTATCAATAAATTGAAGCTAACTAACGATATGTATGTTGTGCCAATGTAAATATATCTTAAAAGACATAAATCAAATGACATAAAATTTACTTGAAGCAAAATTTTAGTTCAAACAGATTTATATTAAACTTTATAATAAAATTGTCAATTATATTCCAATTTCCAGTACTTGTGGGAAAATTCGAAAAAATAATTTGATATTTTATGCTAATTAATCATTCAAATATAATAAAAATTCTTGTGTGATAAAATTTATTATACTAAATTAATTAACTACAATTAAATGCCTCAACCCTTTATATGATTAAGTACATAAATATATAATTTTATATAATTAGGGTTGCTATGATTGAGCCCTGATAATTAATCACTAAAACATGTTATACAAAATTATATTCACAATCCAAAATATAGACATAATAATTATGTGGATAAAAATTGATGACCTGATTCATGTTGAACATTTATACAAATATAATTTCAACGCACAATAAATAAGAATATCATCTTTGGTTCAGTTAACAAAGACTCACTATGTACCCTATGTGGGTATGAGTTCGAGCCTCTATAACTGCAACGGAATAAATCAACAGACAAAACGATGTCTTTTAGTGAAAGGGTCTTCTTCAACCTTTAACAGGGTCGTAATGACCCCATTTGTGACCCGTCAGATATCAAACTAAACCAGATCATAAAAACATCTTAAAAATTGATTTTTTAAGTGTAGAAACACTTCAAAACACTAATCTTTATTCAGAAGAAAAAATTTCAAAAACAACTATAAAATGAATTTTTGAATGAAATTTTTTCCAAAATTCAAAATTTTTCAAAAATAAAAACTAGACATAGGTTATTGTGCTTTGATACTAAATGCAAGTCAATTCAACATATATTCAACGGTAATGTAAGTTAAAATAACAAAAAAATTGAATGTGGAAGAAATCAAAACATCTCATGCCATTGATGGTTTTACTTCAAAAGTCTGCATTTTTATAATTCTTCTAAGCTCTCAATTTCAAAATCGATTGTGTATATTTTGGGAAGAGAAAAGAAGTTTAAGGAGCTCAAATTTCTGCAAGAAAAAACAGATATCAATGTACTCCCATTAAGTACTTCCTCATTTACCAATATTTTAATCTTTTTAAATATACATGCTACTTATCTGTAAATTGAGGCTAACAAACAATATATATGTTGTACTAATGTAAACATATCTTAAAAAATATAAATCAAATGACATAAAAATTACTTGCGGCTAAATTTTTAATTAAAACATATTTATGTTAAACTTTATAATAAAACTATCAATTATATTCCAGTTACTAATACTTGTGGGAAAATTAGGAAAAATAATTTGATATTCTATGCTAATTCATCATTCAAATATAATAAAAATTCTTGTCCAATTCCTAATACATGTGGGAAAATTAGGAAAAATAATTTTATATTTTATACTAATTAATCATTCAAATATAATAAAAATTCTTGTGTAATAAAATTTATTATACTAAAATAATTAACTACAATTAAATGCCTCAACTCTTTATATGATTAAGTACATAAATATGTAATTTTATATAAATAGGGTTTCTATGATTGAGCTATAATAATTGTTAGATATATGGTATATATCTTTTTATTTTATTTTGACATCTTATTTATTAATTAGACATATAAGATATTAATTGGACTTGGACTTATAGTGAAATGGTTGTTACACTTATATCTGAAAAAGATTTCTACATAAAATGGGAGTCTATCATTGTCATGTTTGTGCTTCATATGTGTACTGCCATACTTTTGGGATAAGGATCAAGAAAATTGTTTTACATAATACGTAAGTTATGAAGCTGATTTTTTTCAGGCGAGAAAAGAAAAGATGTGTAGGTGTGGTGGCTGGATAGATTGCCGCAAGTTCTTTTTTTTGTGAATTAGAAGTGTTTGTGTCGTACGTCTAGCTGTCATATGAGATATTGAAGACATTAGCCTTCCGGCAGAAATAAATGGTGTGGTCCCTTGTGAATAACATATAAGACTAGCAAAAAAAGTGAGTAAAGTTTACGTGTTTATGAAGGGCTTTTGCTAGTTAATGTGTGCATGTCTCTATGTATAGTAAAAGAGCATCTTGCGCGGTTTTTTTGGATATAAAATAGTGTAGTGGGCGAGGACCTTGGGCGTGCCCTTTTAACTGTGATTTTAGTGGCTACGAGGATGAACTAATTTTGGGCCGCTACATGGTTATTTAAGGCCACCAACCTCTCTGTTTATTAGATTTATAAAAAAGACAACATCGACTAAAAACAATCTAGAAGGAGGGTTGAATAAATCTTTTAATCTTTTTCGTAAAGTGCTACAAAAACAAAGAATTAGAACACACAAAATATATATAATCAAAATTGAAATGTAAATAGTGTAGGGAAGAAAGACAAACACTGTTTTTATAGAGGTTCGGTGCTAAGACCTACGTCCTCTACCTAAGCTCCCACTTA
>JANZXR010139785.1:0-34812 GCA_027575705.1 Erythroxylum echinodendron
AATATATGAGAATAAGGATTTTATTTGTAATGCAATAATTAAACAGGGATTGTTCTTTATAGAACCTATTACAGGCTTATTAAACATCACAGAATTGATAAAACCAAGACAATCTAATGTCTCTAGCATTAATTCAAAATATGTGTGGCACTTAGGAATGGGTCATATCAATCAGAAAAGACTTAATAACTTAGTAAAGGATGGGATCCTTATCGGCCTAGATAATGATACATTAACACTTGTGAATCTTGTATTGAAGGCAAAATGGCCAAGGCCTCATTTCCTTCTAAAGGAAATAGATACTGATATGTGTAGGCACATGAACGTACAAGCTAGAGGGGGTTATGAATACTTTATAAGCTTTATAGATGATTACTCTAGGCATGGCTATTTGTATTTGATGCATAAAAAGAGTGAGTCCTTTAAAAAGTTCAAAGAATTCAAATCTGAAGCTAAGAAGCAGCTAGGTAAGCCATTAAAACAACTTTGATCAGATCGAGGGGTTAAGTACTTATCTGGAGAGTTCGAAGAATATTTAATTAACAATGAAATTGTTTCCAACTTTTCAGCTCCTTAAACACCTCAACAGAATGGTGTAGCTGAGAGGAGAGATAGGACTCTAATGGAAATGGTAAGATCAATGATGTCCTACACTAGCCTTCCAAAATCGTTCTGGGGATATGCCATACAAATGACAAATTATTTTCTTAACTTTTCTCTATCCAAATTAGTGCCTAAAACACCTAAGAAGTTTTGGACTGGTTGACTGCCTTCATTGCAGCACTTCAGGACTTGGGGCTGTCCAGACCATGTTCTAAGGCCTGAATCCACAAAGATGGAACTAAGGTCAAAAGTATGTTTGTTTGTAGGATATTCTACGGGTACTCCAGGGTACTATTTTTATAGTCCTCAAGATAAGAAGATATTTTTCTCGATAAATGCAACCTTCCTAAAGGAAGAGTTTATGAGAAATCATAAAGGAAGAAGTGAAGTAGTACTCAAAGAGTTAGCTATTTCATCCAAACAAGAGTTGATTTGGATATAGCAGAATATGATGTCAAAATGGATTCAAGAGTTAAATCGAAAGAGCAATCTGAACATCAAGTAAAGACTAGAAGTTGTGGAAAGGTTATAAGACAACCAAATAAGTATCTAGGTATAGGAGAAGGCATTATAGCCATCTCAGACTAAAATGAAACGGATCCCACTACTTATATATAGGCAGAAAAATGGCTCAAGGTGATGGAATTAGAAATGGATTCCATGTACGTCAATCAAGTCTAGATCCTTATAGATCCACCATCAGATGTAAAAGCCATAGGGTGTAAATGGATCTACAAAAGGAAAAGAGGAACAAATGGAAAGGTAGAGACCTTTAAAGCTAGATTGGTATCTAAAGGCTATACTCAAAAGGAGGGTACAGTCTTTGAGGAGACTTTTTCTCCAGTTGCTATGCTTAAGTTCATCTGAATTTCTTTGGCCATAGTAGTGTATTTTGATTATGAAATATGGAAAATGGACGTCAAGATCTTATTTCTTATGGGAATCTTGAGGAGACCATTTGTATGGCCCTAATAGAAGCATTTATTGAGCTAGGTAATGAGTACAAGGTATGCAAATTGCAGAGGTCCATTTATGGGCTTATACAAGCATCTAGGTCTTGGAACTTTAGGTTTGATAAGTCCATCAAAACTTATGTGTTCATACAAAAACCAAGATGAGCCTTGTGTCTATAAAAGAATACAAGACGACAAGGTTATTTTCCTAATCCTGTATGTTGATGACATTATGCTCATTGGGAATGATGTAGGAATGTTATCTATGGTTAAATGATGGTGGAACAAACAGTTCTCAATGAAGGATTTAAGAAAGGCTAGCTATGTTACAGGGATCAAACTTATAAAGGATCATAAGAACAAATTGATAACCTTGTCTCAAATAACCTACATTGAGAACATGCTCAATAAGTTTGCCATGCAAGATTCTAGGAGGGGTTTCACACCTACTAGACATGGAATCAAACTTTCAAAGGAGCAAGCACCTAAGACCTAAGAGGAGGTCAAACGCATGCATAACATTCCATATGCTTCGGCAGTCGGAAGTTTAGTGCATGCTATGCTCTGCACTAGACCAGATATCTATTATGTAGTGGGACTAGTAAGTACATTATAGTCCAATCCAGGAATGGAGCATTGCACTACGGTTAACTGTATACTGAATTATTTTCATTAGACGAAGAAGCTAAAGCTTGTTTACTCAAGAAGTAATCTTATTCCAACGGGATATATGGATTCTGATTTCCAATCAGATGTTGATTAAAGGAAATTAACTTCTAGTTCTATATTATTTTAGGAGGTGGAGCCATATTCTGGAGGAGTATCAAGCAATCTTGTATTGCTGATTGGACTATAGAGGGCGAATATGTTGCTGCTTATGAATCAGCAAAAGAAGGAGTCTGGCTCCGTAAGTTCCTAAATAATTTGGAAGTGGTTTCTGAGGCATAAAAGGCCGTTACACTTTATTTTTATAATAGTGGGAAAGTAGCTAATAGTAAAGAACCTCAGAGCCATAAAGCTGCCAAACACATTGAGCGAAAGTATCATCTTATAAGGGAGATAATATAACGTGGTGAATTAAATGTTGTAAAGATTCCCACGGAGCAAAACCTTACTAATCTGTTTACGAAGACGCTATCTCAAAAGAGTTTTAAGGGTCACCCATCAGGGATGGGAATGAGGGATATGTCAAACTTGCTTTAGGGAAAATGGGAGACTATTGGAGTTATGTAAATATAGTTCCCTAGAAAGCAAATATATTTACTTATAACTTAATTTGCTTCTAGTTACTTCTATAATGAAAATAATTATTATTAATAAAACAAAAGAGTTTGGTTTCTATGAGCGTTATATATCTAGTCATAAGGTACCAAGATTCTTTTGTAAGAAATATACATATATATAGAGATATATGGGAAACATGTATATTATAAGAATCTAAAATAATGGATTCACAGTTGAATAATCAAGTTGGTCGCTTTATAGTTTAGACTGTAGTGTTGTAATTTATCTCCGTGTAAGTAAAAGAGTTTACTTCAAGGAAATGATGAGTTTCATATAATGATATTAGTTAACTATCGATAATGGAACTATTAAATGAATCTGGAATCAAGTATGTTTATAAAGAATAAAATGGATCGTTACTTTAATCTTAAAGAATACAAATTAAGCATACGTTTATTATGGACCATAATCATGATGTGTGGTGAACTCATATGTGCTTCATTATAATTCTTGGCATGATTAGAATAGATTTTTATGAAGTATTATTCTAGTGTCTGCATGTTGGAATTATTAATTTAAACATATATTAGGGAACATTCACTTAATTAAAGAGTTTATAGTGATATCATCACTTCTTGATGTTTTATGGAGATTGGTGCTTGAACTGGCACTAGTAGTTTGATGAACTAGTTACCCATCAAATCATAACACTAAGATGAGATCTTATGTGTTAATCACCATATAGAGTAAAGCAGGAGATCTAGAAGGAAAAACCAACATAAGGGCAAAACAGTAATTTTGCCCTTTATTGTGCTGACGGCTATGATATGGTTCATATTAGAGTTTACAATTGGACATATTGAAACAAGTTTTCTCATAATGTTTAGTAATTAAAGAGTTCAACTAATTGTCTTCAGTGGAATGATATTTAGTTAATAAGCTATAATTAATTATAATGAGATTAAATTAATTCTGGGCTTATTAGAGCCTAAATTATCTAAGTCTAACAAGATTCGCCATTTGGCTTCAAAGAAGGTTATCAAGCTGAGTAAGAAATATAAATGAAATTTTTAAAGCCCATGGTTGAATGTTGAGCTTGTACTAATTAATGGTTAATTAGAAGCCTAAGTGAACATTTAGAAATGGGCTAGGCTTTGGTTTAATTTGATTAATTAATTTAAACAAAGTTATTAAATATAAATAAAGGTGGAATTTCGGTTTTAATGGGTAAATGTGCAGCTGCACATTTAACATTAGTTTGCTACATTTAAGATATTTTTTAACATGCTTTATCATCATTAAATGGAGTAATAACCTTATCATTAAATGGTTTAATGGTGGTCTTTCAATGATAGCTTGTAAGCTATTACCATTCATTGGATTAAAGAAGAAAGAGGTACATTTGATGGACCATCTTCGTTCTTTCATCACCAAAAACTGAAATCGGTATGTCACATCTAGGTTAATAGTCTTTTCATATAGCCATTTAAAAACAAATGAGAAGAGTCTCATTTATTGGCTTCTTTGTGATTTATTAGAAAAGAACTCATGCATTTGATGCAAGTCTATTCTTTCCTTTGAGATTAACTGAAATTGAGAGGGTAAAAGAAAGGGTTTTTGCATTGTTTTGACTCTCTCTCTTCTATCTTGCATGGTGAGTCGAAAATTGCGTGAGAGTGTCTCATTTTTTTGGCTACTTTCTTCAAGGAAAAATCTCCACCAATGTTTTCTTCTCCTTTCCCACCAAAGGATCTTGTTAACCAAGTTGTCCAAGAAGAACAAGTCGTAGATCGGATTGGTTGAGGATACAATATCAAGAAGAGGATACAATAAGATAAGGAGGATATATTACCTAGGAGAGGATACATTACCAAGGATAGGATAGCACAGCAAGGAGTTAAATTTGTAGCGAAGGATTCGATAATTTTTTCCATCTTGTGATTATGCAAATGTTTTTCCATATACCATGTCATGTGTGGCTTTGCATGTTCATTTAGATATATTGCTTCCGCTGAAATTTTGATTTCTAAAAAGTTTTAAAATCTACCATTTCTTCCAAATCGATGTATATTTTATTTTCTGATACAACATAAAGTATATGCAAGAATGGTCAAATATGTTTCCCCTTCTCCTAAAAAATATACTTCAATTTCTTAGGAAACTTTTCAGCTATATTTTTGGTGCGGTTGCATTCTTTTCTTCATTGGAAGCTGTTTCTAAGAATTTTCCAAACTCTTCCTTAACAGCATCGTCTAGAGATTGGTAGTACTCATCAATCTCTTTAACCAAGTCTAACTCCCTTTCTTCTTTTTCCTACAAGGCAAAATCAAAACCTGCAATATTAATTTGATCAACAAGAGAACATTCTTCGTAAACAACATTAGTGGTAAAAAATTTAACATTAATGATTGAAAATACTACTATTTCTCTTAGAACAGTCATGGCTAATTTTCTATTCTTTACATCAATTAGAGTATTGGTGGTGGCCACAAAAGGCCTCCCTAGGAGTATGGTGTGCTCCTTTTCTTGCTCTTTTATTTTCCTATGTCTAAAACCACAAAGTCTATAGGGATAATCAATCCTCCAACCTTCACTAAACACATCTTCCATTATTCCTTTCAAATAATGGATTAACCTATCATCTAATTACAAACATTCACATAAATAAATGAGGCATAAGGTTTATACTTGCTAACCTCCTCACCATACCCATTGATACTTTAATAATGAAAATCCATTGATCATTTAATTTTGGGGGTAGTTGTTACTGGAGGACTGCAATTACTACTTTTGAAACTATCACCTTCTCGTGTGGCACAAACTTTTGTTTTTTTATGTTTAGTACCTTGAAGAACTTCACATAAGTTAGAATGTTCCTAATCACTTATAACAAACGTAGATTAATATCAACCTTAGATAGTATGTTATAGAGATCAGAAAATTGTTCATCTTGTTTTAAATCCTTAAGGCAGTTTGGATATAGAAATTGTGGCCTATAAGGATCGGTCACCTTATGCACTCTTAGTCCTTCATTGTCTTTGGTTGCATGCCTGAGTTTTTGATCTTCCTGAATGTGAATTGAAGAATCGTTCATATTGCTTTCCTCATTTCACTCATCTTTTTCATTTATGAGGTTCTCCTTTTCTTAATTATGAATATTAGAAGGAATCTCAACATGATTATCAATCACCTTACCACTTCATAGAATTGTAACGGCTTTGGCTTGTATAGATTGATTGGGCAACTTCCCCTTTTTAGTGTTTTGCATTTAAATAGTGAGTTGTACAAATTGAGTCTCAACCCTCTTTACTGAAGCTTCCAATAAGTCAAATCTCTCATTATTCATTTATTGATTCTGAGAGATCGCTTGAATGAATGCAATTAGACTTTCCTCTAAAGAAGGCTCTCTCGATATGTTCTGATTTGAGGATTGTCCTTAGAACTAATTCCACCACTGAAAATTTTGATATAGTGTTTGGAATTGCACTGGTGGATTGCTGGTTTCTATGAGAAATTGGGGTGGTTTCTCTAACTAGGATTGTAATTGTTCGAATATGGATCATTTTACACCCTCAGTTGAAAATCATTAAGCGAATTTGCTTGTTCTCCTCACCTTCAAAAGATTCCAAAGAATATGAACAAAAATTAGCTCCATAACTAAAAGCTCCATATATACCATATACCACATGATTCCGAGCGTCTTGAGATTATCATATGATTAGCATTTTCACATGCTTCGTTAGCTTAGCTAATCACATAGTCATTCTTTAGTTCAATTTCACTTCATGAACTCCAGTTCTTCTCCCCGTCATGCTCTTTTGTTGAGAATTGGCCTCCAACATTTCAAAGATTTAAATGTCTCTTAATAATTTTCTTTCTTACAGCTTCTGCTACATTGTCTACTATATACTGACACTGTTTTGTCAATCCATCATAAAAGAATTGGTTCTACGTGTGAAGTGGAAAATGTTGGTATGGACATTATATTAGTAATAGTTTGAAGCATTCCCATGCCTTGAATTTATTATACAACCCTCCCATGTAGTCAACGATTCAAATAGAAGACTCATCAACCACGCCTTGGCTGAATCATTCATTGTTATGGGAATCATCTTATTCTTAGTTCATCATCATTTAAGCCATCAAAAGAAACTATCTACATAGTGTTATAGAATTCCTGAATAAATTTTAAAGGGTCTTCATTAGGAATCCCATAGAAAGATGGCAGTATGTTGTAGTGGATGCTCTTCAATTCATAGTTTCTAGCTACCTCTCTTAAATGTATGCTTGAAGTGGTAATACAAATCACTGCTCTGATATACTCCTTCATTACTAGCTACCTTTCACCCATCTCTCAATCTTCAAGCTTGGGCTCCTCAAGATTTTCTTCAAAGTCCCTTTTAGGTCCTCTTATTTGATGTATGTTATTAATAAAGGGAATGAGTTCATTTTCCCGCAACCTCCTTCCTCGCATAAACAAAATAAAGACAACACTAAATTAGTAACAAAACTAGTAAAACAATTCATTGAAATAACACGATAAAAATGTATGCATGAAAACAAAAAAATATCAAAATTAATTTAAGTTTAAATACTAAACACCTCCCCAGCAATGAAACCAAAAACTTGTTGTTCCAAAATAAAATTTAAAAACCTAGGCTATCGTACTTGTAAGTATACGAGGTAACTGCAGTTGAATATCTAGGGTCGTCTCTCACGGAGGTGAAATTGGTTACTCAAATTAACTTTGAATAAAAATAAAAAAATGCAATCTTAAACACTCTATCCCAATTTGTAGCGTAAAAGGTTTTAAAGAAAATTTAACAATTAGATTAAAAGTAAACTAATTTAACTGGAAGCAAATAACAGATTGATCAACTAATTGGGGGAACTCTTGAGAAATTAACTTCACTAATTTAATCTCCTATGCATGACTAAGGTGAACCAATTAGATAATTTTCATGCTAAAATTACCAACTAGGTTCTAAAATTAATTTAATTAATAAACTAAATCTAACTTTCATATTTGACATTTTTATCATCCAAATTAACAATGAAAACCAAACTAATAATTACCCATTTAAGTTAATATATTTCTAGTTCATAACTTAAGTGTATATAATTTCTCATTATAATATTAAACTTCTTTTTTTGATCCTTCATTTAATATCAACATGATGCAAAGGTTGACCACCTTATTACATCCAATAAGCTTAGAAACTATAACAAATAATAAGAAAACAAAATAGTCCTTTTATCATGCATAATCGACTAAATTAGCCATATTAATTCTTAAGAAAAAGTAATCATCCCATCATGAAATAAACATAGTTCATCATCTTCATATATTTGAATCCCATAGTTAATAATAATAGAAAAGCATTAAATAAAATAAATAGTGAATAAACCAAAATAAAATATCAAAGAACAAGTAGGGTAAATAAGTTTCAACAAATAGATTCAATAATGCAGCAGATATAAAATAGGATGAGCAAACAAATGGACTGTTCCCCCATACTTAGGTTTTTACCAGCCTCTGGTCAAACAACAAAATCAAAGTTACAAACAAAAACACTTCTATATTTTCCATATTTTCTAAAAATAAATAGTCATAAGCCACGAGAAATAACTTACAAAACTGTAGCAAGAACTGAACATTCAATGCTTCTACTCATGACTAATCAACCATCATTCCCTTCAGAAACTGAGCAATCTAATGCCAGTCTTAGACAAAGTGTGTGTAAATAACGTTAATACATAGGTACATTTAAGCACCATTCAAGATCATGACATTCTATGACTTTGTAATTCCTTTCATTTCTCCACCACTAAGATTCACATGCATAATCATGAGTCAAAGCCTTTTTAAGGTTGTAATGTGGGAAAGGGTTAAGGTAAGATACATTTAGATAGTGTAGTATAAAAGCCATCAAATTTAGTGAAATAAGAATAATGTTCAATATATCATCGAGTACAAAACCCATCATTCACTCTCAACTGTGTACATCAGCTATGATAAATGGAAAAACTATGTTTTACATCTTAGATTTAATCCCTCACAATATAAATCACATGAAGCATAACCAATTAGATGGGGTTATTCATAAAAATAAATCATAACAATACATTAAAACTATAAGGAGTGATCATTCGAAACAACTTCTACAATATATGTATCATACCTAAATCCCCTACTAATCGGGTGTCTAATATGTGTAAGTTTTAATAAAAACCTTTGATAATCCATAAGCACATGGTTTGTTAGTATAGTACCTAAGGTATCGATCCCACAAGGGAACATAATCTAATCCTAAAATCTAAGGCCAAAATAAATCACAGAAATTTTAAATATAATGAAACTAAAATGGAAATTCAATTTAATCAATCAAATTAAAAATTGAACACAAAAATATTAATTATTCAGCAGTTGCAAAACATACCCAAGAATCAACCTAAGGAAATTATCAAATGAGAGAAATGGAATTTTACCTATTCTTAAAACCAACCTAACTGATTATGAATTATCGAATTATTGGTTCTAGACGGTCCTAAGGTTAATTACTTTGTCTCGAGTTATAACCATTAACCGTAAACCATAAACCCTAATAAGTTTATGGAAGTTGCAATCTCTCAATTAACAACCTATCCAAAACCCTAATTAGTTCTAAAGTTATCTAATAAACTATAGGAAACCTATTCAAGATCTCTCTTTGCACAATTTACTGATTTGATTTAATTCTTGTTCTATTAAATCATGTAACTCTCATTAGCCTAATTTTATTCTTTTTCATTCAATTCACCCTCTCAGTTTATTATTGAATTATGCACTTCCAGAATTAAAACACTAGAAATCCAATAACATATAAACAACCAAATTTCATTAATTCAAAGATAAAACTTTGAAGGTGAGTTTAGAACCTTCTCAACATTCAGAAATCCTATCATCAAACTGTTACTCCAATTCTATAGAGCAATAAAATTGAAAAAAAAGAAATATGTTCTAAACAAATGATAGGAGGTAGTGACGGCGTGAAACTCCTGATCTGGGAAGTAAATCCAGTCAGCTTCTTCTCCACTTCTCTCTTTCTTCTTCTCAATCTCTCGATGAATTCTCTCTATGGTTTCTTCAAAGTGGTTGATGTCAAAAGCTCTCTCTACCTCTTTTTCTTGTTCTGTAAATATCCCCTTATGTTCTAAGCAACCTTAGGATTTTTCGAATGTCCAAAAGGTCTAAAAAATCCCTTGAAACTTATTGTTCTTGAGTTTTTACAAATCTGCCCGATGTAGGCCACTATCGTGGACCTGTAAGCCATAATCGTGGTCCACATTTGTGCCTTTTATTACAATTGTGGCATGCAGGCCACGATTGCTATCAATGTCTTGCACTTTGCTAACTTTGGTGCTTTTGTCACAATCATGGCCTGTTTTGCCCTGATCGTGAGCCGTTGTTTTGGCCCGAGTGCCTCTAAAAGTTCTCCATTCTTTAATATACACTAACAAACACATAGAGGTACCTTAAAAATATAATATTTAAGCTTAAAGACTTGTACTAACCCATAAAAACACTTAAACACAAATAATTAACCAACTAACACAATTATAACCTAAACACATACTAAACGACTAAATTAATAATTAAATACATATCGAACTAAGCCCTAAAACATGATGCAATTTACACTTAAATATTTGTTTGTCCTCAAGCAAACAAAATAAAAAAAATAAAAAATCACAAGGCACACAATGCAATAATGAGACAATGGCTTCAACTTTATGAAATAAATTTAACATTAAACAAAATCATTCAAGTTATTTCAATTTATTAACATGCAAAATCTGCATCTCTCTGAACTAAACTTACATATTAGTCAAACCCAAATGTCATGTTGCTCACCCTTTTTAATTGTACACAAACATTAATAATTCTTTGTTCATTTAAACTCTATAACTACTTCTAAGTACGTTTTCATGAAAAGTCAGGCTATTTATAAGTTCGGTAGGTTTTATGAAAAAACAAAATTTTTATTTACTTTTTGTAGCCTTTTTGTAGTAGTCGATTTCTAAACCTACTGAAGGATTAGAGTGTTAAATTACTTAGTCACATGAAGTATATCATATTAGAATGAATTTGGTGCATTTAAAATATGGTTTTTATGATTTCATTCAAATGCATAATATAGGCATACAAACATTAATGTTGATTTAAACAATTGCACTCAATTGACAGATTCTATGGTATGAAAGTTTCTAAATAATTTTGACATAATTGTGTATTTCTAATTTCTTGTATTTTGATTTTCCAATAAATGGATTATATTTAGTAATTTGGAGTTATTTGTCACAATTGGAAAACTAATGAATTAATATGTACATTTAAACTAGGAAAATTTTCAAGTAGCAAGACAATTGATATGATGAAATTTAGGTGACAAATGGCCTAGGAACTAAGTGACATTTGGAAACCTAAAGAGAGGATATGTAGTTGGCCTAGATGTTTGACAAGTGTCCTCTCCTTTCACACCTCACAACATGCACATGGCAGAATCTCTTCATTTGTTGTTTCTACTGAAACTCTCTCCTTCTCCTCCCTCTCCCTATTGAAATGTACTTCCCCCTCACATCTTTGTATTTTACCTAAATTATGTTCAATTTACACACCAAAATCCATGCTAAAATCTTTCATAAATATAATTTTAGAAGCAGATCATTGTTGAATTTGTTGTTATCCTTCTATCTTTGTTGAAACTATCCTGCTTCCACCTTATTCTTGGGATGTTCTTGCATGTATGTGAGGCAAAGTAGGCTTGATACTTTGAGGTTGAATTTGAGCTAAACAAGTAAGTGAAATACTAATCTTTGTGGCGTGATATGCTGACTAATTAGGGATGGATTGAATATAGAGTTGATGTTAAAATTATGCTACAATACGATGGATGAATTAGTTACTATTCTGTTCTATTTTTGAATGCATGAAAATAGTAGTTTATAGGCCATTATATGGATGATCTAATTTGGGATTTGAGGTATAGTTGATGAGGAATTTATGGTAAAGATGGGTGTTGTTAAGATGATTTCAAATCTAGAAAAGTTAGGACTGCATGTATGATGGTATAAAGTGACTGGTAATGAAGAGAATGAGTAGATTTTTGTGGGATTTAATGTAACCAATGTGGAATCTAGACTAACATAAAAAGAAGTAGCTTTATAGGACATGAATTTTGGAAAAATTCAAGTGGTATTGATGTCTCTAAGTATGTGAAATTTGTGGAGAATTATGGAAGAAAGATTGTGCTTGGTTGTGGGCCTCAGAGTATGATCGTGGGTTGTTGCACTAGTTTTTATCACGATCATGGCACGGAACTCCATGATCGTGGGCCTAGTTTTGAAAAGATAATTTTTGTTTTGTGTACATCTTGAACTAGTTGATGAAAAATCACTTTAAATTGGTGGATTTGATCTTGATTAAGGCTTGGAATGAACCTAGGTTGTTTCTTTATTAATGGGTCAAGAACTTAACAAGTTTAGGTTGTTAATTGATGTCATGACTAAAATAACGGACTATTTTGATATGTATGCATCCAAATTTGGACATTATGAGTTGTCAAATGAATAAAGGTGTTCTTATGAATGCAAACATCATCTTAAGGATATGAGTAATGTGTATTAGATATGGATGAATGAGAATTGGGAAATTGGATGATTATACGTTGGTAAAAAAGTTTGGTGAATGTATGATTGATAAATTTGGAGTAAATCAAGCTTACTTAAGATATAAACCTAATTGTAAACTAGTTGCATATAAGCTATAAAGTTTGAATGGTCAAGATATTTGTATAAGAATATATAGCCAAAAAGTCAATTGAGCATGCATTGAAGCATTACACATATATATGTGCATGATTGTATATTCATATGAATAAGCAAATTAGTGATTCGTGAACTATGTGTGTATTTCATCACGATAGACGCATAAGATGATCATCAATATCCAAACATTGCCTGAACATCAAGGCAATAACTTTTCTAGAGTGTATAGTGAGTTAACTTAGATATGTAAACTCAATTATAGGCGCTTCTGTATGAATTGAATGTTACTCTAAAATATGTGTACAATTGATTGATAAATGTCAGACTTAGATCCGAGGATTTTGATATAAGACATAAGTATATTGAAATGAAAGCATGGTATGTGAAATGATGCATCTCATTATATTGAAATGCATGATCAAAGTGACCAAAGTGGGAAAAGAGCTTTGAGCTTAGGATTGTGAAAAAGAGCCGCAGGCTTAGATGACATGGAATCAGTATGCACAATGGATATGGGCCAGAAATGATCTCGATGTTCACTATAGATGCAAAATAGCAAATTGTTTTGATAGGCATTTGATCATAATAAAGTAAAAATGAAAATGGAGTCATATGTTCATTTGCATGTACATCCCCACTTGAATCAAATGATTAAAATGAAATGTATTATTGCATTATTTTGAAATAGTGAATTACAGTTGAAATAAACGGAGGATGTGTTATGATATGCAATGCTAGCTTACATGATGTACTTGTTGAAGTATAATGAAATGTGATGTGGTATTCAATACTGGATGGTTTTATATATTTTTAAATTAGGTTATAACTTGTTTTTATGATCTAACTAAAGTGAATATATCGATGATGGTTAACCCACTGAGTTCGTAAACTCATCAAAATTGCAACATTGTTTTTCAAGTGCAGGAGACTTCTAGCTACTAAGGTGACATAGTAAAATTCTAATACTTGTATTTTTTAGGACAATAATGGCTAAAAGGTCTGATCAGCTAAATTTCAAAATTCCAGATAGATGTTGTTAGAGTTATGTAAATATAGTGCCCTGGAAAGCAAGTGTATTTACATATACCTTAATCTTCTTAAGTTACAGTTTTTTAATGGAAAAATTTATTAATAATAAAATAAAAGAGTTTGGTTTTGATGAGCATTATATTTCTAGTCATAAGGAACCAAGATTCTTTTGTAAGTAATATACATATACATATAGATGTATGGGAAACATGTATATTATTAGAATCTAAATTAATATATTCATAGTTGAATAATCAAGTTGGTTGCTTGATTATAGTTTAGACTGTAGTGTTGTGATTTATCTTCGCATAAGTAAAGGAGTTTATTTTAAGTGAATGATGAGTTTCATATCATGATAGTAGTTGACTATAGATAATGGAATTATTAAATGAAACTGGAATAAAGTATGTTTTCAAGAATAAATTGGGTCATTATTTTAATTTGAAAACATACAAATTAAGCATTCCTTTATTATGATACACAATCTTGATGAGTGATGAACTCGTATGTGTTTCATTATAATTCTTGATATGATCGGAATGGATTTTTACAGAGTACTAATCCAGTATCTACATGTTGGAATTGTTAATTGAAACATGTATTAGGGAACATTCACTTAAATAAAAAGTTTATAGTGATACTATCACTTCTAGATGTTTTAAGGAGGTTTAGAGACTAAACTAACGCCAGTAGTTTGATGGACTAGCTACCCATCAAGTCTTAAAACTAAGATGAGATATTGTTTGTTTATCACCATATAAAGTGAAATGGGAGATCTAGAAGGAAAACAAACATAATGGCAAAACGATAATTTTACCCTTTGTCGTGCAGATGGCTATAATTAGGTTCTAAATAGGGTTTGCAATTGGACATAAAATATGTGTTCTCGTAATATTTAATAGTTCAGGAGTTCATATCATTGTCCTTAGTGAAATGACATTTAGTTAATAAGCTAGAATTAATTTTAATGAGATTAAATTAATTCTAGGCTTATTAGAGCTTGAATTATCAAAGTCCAATAAGATTCCCCACTTAGCTTCAAGGAAGGCTATCAAGCTAAGTAAAAAATATAAATGGAGGTTTTAGAAGCCCATAATTGAATGTTGGGCTTACACTAATTAATGGTTACTTAGAAGCCCAATTGTTTATTTAGAAAGGGACTAGACTTTGGTTTAATGTAATTGATTAGATTAATTATATTAAAATAATTTTTTCAAAGAAAGGAGTAGCAATTTTGGTTTTAATGGACTGATTGTGTAGCTTCACATTTGACATTAAATTGTTAAATAAGGATGGTATTTATTATGGTTTATCATCATTAAATGGAGTTATTCACTTACCATTAAATGGTTTAATGGTTATCTTTTAATGTTAGCGTATAACTTATTAGCATTCAATTGATTAAAGAAGAAAGATATACTTTGGATGGACTATTTTCCTTTTTCCATCTTCCAAAACTGAAATTGGTAGGTCATGGTTAGGTTAATAGTCTTTTCATATAGCCATCTTAAAGATAAATAAGAAAAGTCTCATTTATTGGCTACTTTGTGATTGATTAAAGTAAGAAGTGATGCATTGGATGCTATTCTCTTCTTCCATTGCATGTATAACCTAAATTGAGGGTGTAAGAAGGTGTTCTTGAATGGTTTGACTCTCTCTCTCCTTTCATGAATGAGTAAGCTGAAATTTGCATAAGAAGAGTATCATTTTTGGTTCATTTCTTCTACAAAAAATCTCCTCCAAACATTTCTTCTCCTTTCCCACCAAAGGATTTTGTTAACCAAGTTATCTTGAAAGAATAAGAGGTAAATCAAATTGATTGTGGATACAAAAACAAGGAGAGGATATGTTAACAAAGAAAAGGATTCAAAAGCTAAAGGGTTTGGATACAAGAAGAAGGAGAGGATAGTGTAGCTAGCAAGAAATGAAAGCTACAGTAAAGGAGTCGGTAATATCACTATCTTGTTTATGTTTATTATTATCCTTATACCATATGATGTATAGATTGGCATGATTATTTGGATATATTGCTTCCACTGAAAATAAGATTTTTGAAAAGTTTTGAAATCTACCGATTCTCCAAGTATGACATACTTTGTTTCCCCGATCCAACAATTAGAATTAGAGCAAGGTTCTAATGCATGATTTCGGTTCCTATATGGTTGATGCATGGGTTCGCAATCATTTTTTGTATGCAGCATATTTTTATGGGATAGAAATATATATGGTGCATGTGTTGCTCTTTTGGTTGTCCATAGAAGTTAAATTTACTATGTAAGATTTCTTCATTTGGTTTTCACAAGGTGGGTGGTCTATCATCACCATGTTTCCTCCTTGGCTTCATTTTTCTGTTTTCTTTGATTTTGTAATGTACAAATTGATGTAATGATGAAGATGAAGCATCTATGGATTGAAGAAATAGAGAGGCAAAGGTTTCGGTGTATCCTTTTGTGTAATGGCATAGTTTCGGTTTTGTGCAAACAAAGATGCTGGAATTTTGTTTCAATGAATCTAGTTTCGGTTTTTCATGTAAAAGCAAGTCTTGGATTTTTTTTTCAAGGAATCAAGTTTTGGTTTTGATAAAATACTAAGTACTGCTTTTTTGTTTTAATGAAAGAAGCTTCGGTTTTAATGAAAACAAGTGCTGGAATTTTTTGTCATGACAAAGATTTGGTTTTATGAAAATCTAGTGCTGGATTTTTTATTTTCAAAGTGAAAAATTTTGATTTTTATAAAAGCCATTACATTTTATTTACCGAATGGGACAGATCATGTGAGTGAAGTGTTTGAAGCGGAAGATCCAAGTCTAAGAAGTTTCTTTTTGGGCCTAAAGGCTTGTAATTATTTTTATGTTTCTAGGATGGATAATCAAAAGTGGCTTAATTAGTTCATACGATGAATGGAGAAATGAACACAAATAATATATGATATTATATGATTGCATGTCATTTAGAAAATTCCCAACCCTAGGCCTTGCCATGCATTCATTATGTATGAGATATATAATGAAACAATATAGGATGGATAATAAATTGCATCTAGACAAGTTGGTATTTAGAATTTAAGGCCCAAAAAGATTGAGTGGGAAAGGATGCTGATGTGAGAGTCCACGGTCTCCAAATGATGTCCCATTTGCATGTGGTGAAGTGTTACTCCCCGTCAAAGGGCATGAATGCTAGATCTTGCATGGTTTGGGTCTCCTTAAGGATAAGTCCACTTATTGGTACGAAATGTGACTTCCCACCGAGGGATGGTTTGCAGGTATCTTTAGTGAACGAATCAAATAGTTAAACACTCAATATGTTTTTTATCAATAAATTGCCCACCATAGCTCTGTTGGTATAAGTATGGACCAAATTATGATGCTTTTCAAAAAGTTTGGCATAAGATGCTTGGTAGTTTTTTGAGTGGGAGGCTCCCAGTTTTTCTTTTAATGGATAAGATGACCCATCGTCACTTAGTCTGTTATAGATAAGAAAAATAACCATCATATAATGTTTTAATTTTTTAAGTTTTGTTAAAACTATCATCATACTTACATGCATCATGATTTTATACAAAGTTCCAATATTGTTGACTAGTATGCTCATGTTTTAATAATTTATATTTTTAGACGTTATCAACCACATAATGAATCCACTCATCTTGCTTTTGACAAATAACAAATGGGAAAATAGAAACAATTTTAATTAATGGAGATGTAACCTTGACATTTTTCTTCAATATGAATGTATTTCATAGGTGTTAACTAAAAATGAGCCTACACCTCCGGGTGGAGATTCAACTCCTAGGATAGTCCAACAATATGAGCGTTGGTAAAATGTTGACAAAACTACTAAGCGTTACATTCTAGCTTCTGTCAGCGGCATGTTGCAAAAGAAAATTGCTTGTATGAAAACTGGTAGTTCAATGGTCCATCACCTACATAAGATGTTTGGTGTGAAAACTAGGTCTACAAAAGTTAAAGCTATCTAAACCTTTCATAATCTTAGATAGAAACCTAGTGAACCGGTGCGGGATTACATGATGAAGGTAATCTCTGCGGTCACTGAGGCTGAGATGCTTGGGGCGGATATGGATGCAAACACATAGATGATTATGGTCATTGATAGCTTAAACTCTTCTTTTCAGCAGTTTAAGTTAGACTATGAGCTCAACAGTAAAGATTACACCTTGAGTGAGTTGATGAATACCCTCTAGAGCACGGAGCAGATATTGAATATCAAGGCTCATGGGCCCAAAGTTAATGTAGCTTGTTTTTTAAAGCCCAAGGGCAAGTAGAAGAAGAAGGGTCCATTGAAAAAGAAGGTTGAAACATGGGTCAATGCCAAACTCATGAAAAAGCAGGCCATAAAGAACATCAAAGGAAAGTGTTTCCACTGTGATGAGATGGGCTATTAGAAAAGAAACTGTCTAGTCAACCTTGAATCCCTCAAAAGCAAACAAAGTATCGGTTTCCTAAGTTTGTTAGGAACTAGAAATGTGGCAGATTTATCTATTTCTTGGATATTAGATTCAGAAGCCACTAACCATGTTTACAATTCGTTGCAGGGGTCCAATAAAGGAGAAGACTACCTAAAGACTAGTTTCAAGTGAAGATAGCAGATGGTTCCTATGTTTCAGTAGAATCAGTGGGAGTAGTTATCTTGGAGTTTCCTAGTGGCCCATAGGTTATACTTGGAGGATGTTTATTATATGCCAATGATTATAAGGAACACAATTTTTGTTTTTTGTCTAATAAAATCTGGTTATTCCTTGTATTTTGGAAAAGTTGTTTTAATATATGAGAATGAGGATTTATTTATGATGTGATAATTAAACAGGGATTGCTCTTTATAGAACCTATGTTAGGCTCACTAAACACCACAGAATTGATAAAACCAAGATAATCCAATGACTCAAACATTAATTCACAATATCTATGGCACTTACAAATGGGTCATATCAATCAAAAAGGACTTGACAGGTTAGTAAAGGATGGAATCTTTATGGGCTTCGATAATGATCCATTACCCACCTATGAATCTTATGTTGAAGGAAAAATGACAAAAGGCTCATTTTCTTCTAAAGGAAACATATTTGAATCCACGTTAGACTTGGTACATATTGATATGTGTGGGACTATGAACATATAAGCTAGAGGAGGTTATGAATATTTCATAACTTTTATAGATGATTACTCAAGGCATGGCTATTTTTATTTGATGAATAAAAAGAGTGAATCCTTTGATAAGTTCAAAGAATTTAAAGTTGAAGCTGAGAAGCAACTAGGCAAGCCATTAACACAACTTTGATCGGATCGAAGTGGTGAGTACTTATCTAGAGAGTTCCAACAATATTTTATTGACAATGGAATTGTTTCTAATTTTTTAGCTCCTCAAACACCTCAACAGAATGGTGTAGCTGAGAGGAGAAATAGGACTCTATTGGAAATGGTAAGATCATGATGTCCTACGCTAGCCTTCTATAATCGTTTTGGGGATATGCCATACAAACGGCAACATATCTTCTTAACATTGCTCGATCCAATTCGATGCCTAAAACAACTAAAGAGTTGTGGACTAGTCGAGTACCTTCATTGAGGCACTTAAGGACTTGGGGCTACCTATCCTATGTTCTAAATTCTGAATCCAAAAAGATGGAACCAAGGTCAAAAGTATGTTTATTTGTAGGATATCCTACGGGAACTTGAGGGTGCTATTTTTATGGTCCTCAAGATAGGAAGGTATTTGTGTCGACAAATGCAACCTTCTTAGAGGAAGAGTTTATGAGAAATCACAAAGGAAGAAGTGAAGTAGTACTAAAGGAGTTAGCTATTTCATCCAAACTAAGAGTTGATATGGATATAGCAGAACAATATGATGAAATGGATTCAAGAGTTGAATCGAAAGTGCAACCTAAACATTAAGTTATGCCTAGACATAGTGGGAGGGTTATGAGACAACCAGAAATGTATCTAGGTCTAAGATAAGGTTTAACTGCCATCTCAGACCAAGAAGAAATGGATCCCACTACGTATACTCAGGTTATTAATGATGTTGATGTAGAAAAATGGCTTAAGGAGATGGAATCAGAAATAGATTCCATGTACACTAATGAAGTCTGGGTCCTTGTAGATCTACCACCAGCTGATAAAACCATAGGGTGTAAATAGATCTACAAAAGGAAAAGAGGATCAGATGGAAAGGTAGAGACCTTTAAAGTTAGATTGGTAGCTAAAGGCTATACTCAAAAAAAGGGTATAGGCTATGAGGAGACTTTTTCTCCAGTTGCCATACTTAAGTCCATCAGGATTCTTTTGGCCATAGCAGCATATTTTGATTATGAAATATGGAAAATGGGTATCAAGACCACATTTCTTAATGGGGATCTTGAGGAGACCATTTACACGGCCCAACCAGAAGGTTTCATTGAGCCAGGAAATGAGCATAAGGTATGCAAGTTGCAAAGGTCCATTTATGGACTTAAGCAAGCATCTAGGTCTTGGAACATTAGGTTTGATAAGTCTATCAAAACCTATGGGTTCATACAAAACCTAGATGAGCCTTGTGTTTATAAAAGAATATAAGAAGGTAAGGTTACTTTCCTAATCCTATATGTTGATGACATTCTGCTCATTAGGAATGACGTGAGAATGTTATCTATGGTTAAGGGATGGCTTAATGAATAGTTTTCAATGAAGGATTTGGGAGAGGCTAACTATATTCTAGGGATCAAACTTATAAAGGATCATAAGAACAAACAGATAACCTTGTCTCAATTAACCTACATTGAGAATATGCTCAATAAGTTCGCCATGTAAGATTCCAAAAGAGGTTTCACACTTACTAGACATGAAATCAAAGTTTCCCAGGAACAAACACCTAAAACCCAAGAGGAGGTTGAACGCATGTGTAACATTCCATATGCTTTGGTAGTTATAAGTTTGATGTATGCAGTGCTTTGCACTAGATCAGATGTCTGTTACGCAGTGGGACTAGTAAGCAGATTTCAGTGCAATCCAGGAATAGAACATTGGACTGTCATTAAGTGTATAATTAAATATCTTCGTAGGATGAAGAGCTTAATGCTTGTGTACTCTGGAAGTAATCTTATTTTGACAGGATATACAGATTCTAAGCTCTAATCAAATGTTGATTCAAGGAAATCAACTTTTGGTTCTATATTTACTTTAGGAGGTCGAGCCATAGTCTGGAGGAGTGTCAAGCAATCTTGTATTTTTGATTTGACTATGGAGGCTGAGTATGTTGTTGCTTATGAAGCAACAAAGGAAGCAGTCTGGCTCCAGAAGTTTCTAAATGATTTCAAGGTAGTTCTAGAGGTAGAAAAAGCCATTATACTTTATTGTGATAATAGTGGGGCAGTGGCTAATTCTAAAGAACCTTGGAATCACAAAAATACTAAACATATTGAGCGAAAGTATCATCTCATAAGGGAGATAATATAACGCAGAGAGGTGGATGTGGTAAAGATTCCCGCAAAGCAAAACCTTGCTGGTCCGTTTACAAAGACACTGTCTCAAAAGAGTTTTGAGGGTCACCTAGCAAGGATGGGAATGATGGATATGTCAAACATGCTTTAGGGCAAGTGGGAGATTATTGAAGTTATGTAAATATAGTGCCTTGAAAAGCAAGTGTATTTATATGTACCTTAATCTTCTTTAGTTACAGTTTTGTAATGGAAATATTTATTATTAATAAAATAAAAGATTTTGGCTTTGATGAGCATTATATATCTAGTCATAAGGTACCAAGATTCTTTTGTAAATAATATACATATACATGGAGATGTATGAGAAACATGTATGTTATTAGAATCTAAATTAATGGATTCACAATTGAATAATCAACTTGGTTACTTGATTATGGTTTAGATTGTAGTGTTGCGATTTATCTCCGTATAAGTAAAGGAGTTTACTTCAAGGTAATGATGAGTTTCATATCATGATAGTAGTTGACTATCGATAATCGCATTATTAAATGAATTTGGAATCAAGTATGTTTTCAAGAATAAATTGGTCCATTACTTTAATCTTAAAACATACAACTTAAGCATTCGCTTATTATGAACCACAATCTTCATGAGTGGTGAACTCGTGTTTGTTTAATCATATTTCCTAATATGATCAGAATCAATTTTTACAGAGTATTAATCAAGCGTCTATATATTGGAATTATTAATTGAAACATGTATCAGGGAATATTCACTCAGTTAAAGAGTTTATAGTGATATCATCACTTCTAGATGTTTTAAGGAGATTTGGTGATTAAACTGGTGCGCCAGTAGTTTGATGGACTAACTACCCATCAAGTCTTAATACCAAGATGAGATCTTGTACGTCAATCACCATATAAAGTAAAACGGGAGATCTAGAAGGAAAAACCAATATAAGGGCAAAACGGTAATTTTAACCTTTCTTATGCAAATGGCTATAATAAGGTTCTAAATAGGGTTTGCAATTGGACATAAAATATGTGTTCTCATAATATTTAATAGTTCAAGAGTTTAACTAATTGTCTTTAGTGGAATAACATTTAGTTCATAAACTAGAATTAAATGTAACTGGATTAAATTAATTCTAGGCATATTGGAGCTTGAATTATCAAAGTCCAATAAGATTCCCCACTTGGCTTCAAGGAAGGTTATCAAGCTAAGTAAAAAATATAAATGGAGGTTTTAGAAGCCCATAATTGAATGTTGGGCTTGCACTAATTAATGGTTAATTAAAAGCCCAACTGTTCATTTAGAAATGGGCTAGACTTTAGTTTAATGTAATTGATTAGATTAATTATATTAAAAACAAATTTTTCAAGGAAAGGAGTAGCAATTTCGGTTTTAATAGACTGATTGTGCAGCTGCACATTTGACATTAAAATGCTAAATAAAGATGGTCTTTATTATGGTTTATCATCATTAAACGGAGTTATGAACTTACCATTAAATGATTTGATGGTTATCTTTTAGTGTTAGCATATAACCTATTAGGATTCATTGGATTAAAGAAGAAAAATGTGCATTGGATGGACTATCTTCACTCTTCCATCTTCCAAAACTGAAATTGGTAGGTCATATTTAGGTTAATAGTCTTTCATATAGCCATCTTAAAGATAAATGAGAAGTGTCTTGTTTATTGGTTACTTTATGATTGATTATAGTAAGAAGTGATGCATTGGCTACTATTCTCTTTTTCCATTGCATGCATAACCGAAACTGAGGGTGTAAGAAGGTGTTCTTGCATGGTTTGACTCTCTCTCTCTCTCTCCTTTAATGCATGAGTGAGCTGAAATTTGAATAAGGAGAGTCTCAATTTTGGTTCATTTCTTTTAAGAAAAATCTCCTCGAAACATTTCTTCTCCTATCCCACCAAAGGATTTTGTTAACCAAGTTGTCCCAGAAGAACAAGAGGTAAATCAAATTTGTTGAGGAAACAACAACAAGGAGAGGATAGATTGACAAAGAAAAAGATTCAAAAGCAAAAGGCTTTGGATATAAGAAGTAGGAGAGGATAGCACAGCAAGAAATTAAAGTTATAGTGAAGGAGTCAGTAATATCACTATTTTGTTTATGTTTATTGTTATCCTTATACCATATCATATATAGATTGGCTCGATGATTTGAAAATATTGCTTCCACTGCAAATAAGGCATGCTTTCTTTTCCCAATCCAGCAGATGTTTTGTGTATTAACATCCCATTTTATATTATATTTTTGGTACTTCGATTGAACTCAAACAAATGTTGTGTAATGTCCATATGGGTTGTAAATTGTAATAACATGTGACTTTATGCTTGTGAATGAAATGGAAAGAATTGAACACTTAAAATTCTTATGATATGTTTGATGCCTTTAATGAGTTAGTTTGATTGTCTTAATATAACATTTTTGTATAGTATATTTTTTAATATCCTCTGGTATGTTCGAACAAATGCTTTGTGAGAGTGGTATGTTACAGTTTTGGTATGAGAGCATAATTTGGCATCCTTAGGAACATAAATGAGCATTTCAGCATGACTTATAGAAAGAGTTCCATATAGTGATCATTATTATTGTTTGTTATAGGTCATCTGCTATAGGACATCGTGTTGCAGAATCAACTAATCTTGAGTCAACAGGTGCCAATAGAGAGTCCCTATACCCTATTCTAAACAAATGCCTCAAAGAGTTTCTAAGAGCAGAGAAATGAGGTATCATAAACTTAGGAAGCAGGGGGCTATAGACTTATATGGAAGTACAGATCCTACCGAGGCAGAAGGCTTGATGGAAAGAACAAAGAGGGTAGTTGATCAAATAGACTTTGATTTTCGGTTTGACTACACAGTCTCATTACTACAAAGTCCAGCCTATCAGTGGTGGAAAACAATCCTAGGTAATTTTGCCTGACTTTACGGACTGATGTAGGGGGACTTCCTAAAGGTCTTTAAGGATAATTATATACGAAAGATCTATTTAGATAGGAAGATGAAATAGTACTTCAATTTGAAATAGCGAAAACATATGGTAGTTGAGTATGAGGTACAGTTTAATGAACTATTGGGGTGTACTGCTGCGATGATCCTGACTAAGGAAGATAAATTTAGGCAGTTTGAGGAGGATTGAATATGGAGATCAGGATAAGGTTGGCTATTACGAATCTAAATAGTTTTACTGAGCTGTAAGTTGCTTCGATTCGAATTGAGTAGTTACTGAAGGATGAGCATGGAGAGTATAGACAAGAGTTCAGGACTAAGATGAATGGCGAGCTTCAAGAAGATTCTGGTAGGAAATTTAGTAAACACCATAATAGATCATCGTGATCACAATCGAGATCAAGGTAGTTAGGGTTTAGACCTAGAGGTGGTTCAGGTCATTTTGGTGGTAGAGGTTAGGCATCTGGAGGACAGACTTGTGGTAGACAAACAAAACAAATTTCCAATTATGAATACTGTTGAAAAAGACTTAGTGGAGTATGGAGGGTATTAGGAGCTTGTTTGCACTGTGGTTCCTTAGAGCATCAGACTAGAGACTGACCAGTAACTTTAGGAGCACATTATGAAGTAAGAGGAGGATCAGTGACAAAGATGACAATTCAAATTAAGAAAGATAGTGGAGTAGGAAAGAGAGGCAGAAGTAGGGGTAAAGCTAATTCAGCAGTTCCTAATGTTATGACTAAGGTACGCAGTAACCAACCATAGCCCCAGGCTAAGATCTTTAATATTACCAGATAAAAGTGCAAAATTCCTTATATGTTGTTACAGGTGTGTTATATGTCTTTATTTTTGAGGCATTTGCGATGTTGGATCCCAAGATCTACACATTCATTCATTATGCCACATTTGACATCTAAATTGCATCGTGAGAAAGAGATGTTGAAAATTGACTTAGAGGTGAGAACTCTGGTAAATAGTACTACAGTGATTGGAGAAGTATGTAGAGGGTGTATTATTCTAGTTAATCAGGCTGAGTTGAAAGAAAATTTGATAGTACTATAGTTAAGAGAGATAGACCTTATTTTAGTTATGGACTGGCTTATTGTACATAGGGCTGTGAAGAATTGTTACCCTAAGGAAGTTATACTTGAATCTCCTACTCAACCAAGAGTGATATTTCGAGGTGTCAGTGAAACAGTACTAGCCAGATTGATTTCATTAATCGGCACTTTTGGGATGAATCGAAGTGGATGTGAGGCTTATTTATCCTATGTGAATAATAGCCAAGTTGAACAGACATTACAAGATAATCCTATTGTTAGGGATTTTCTAGATATTTTTCCCATTAAATTACTTAGATTTCTACCAGATAGGGAAACAGAGTTCACAATTGACCTTGTCCTAGATTCTACTCCTATATCTATTCCTCCTTAAAGGATGACACCTGTGGAACTTAAAAAACTTAAGACTCAGTTATAGGAGTTATTATATGAAGGTTTTATCAGACCCATTGTGTTACCTTAGGGAGTTGTAGTTTTGTTTGTGAAAAAAAAGGATGGGAATTTGAGATTGTGCATTGATTATAGATAATAAAATTGAGTGACAGTGAAGAATAAATATCCCACGAAGAATAGATGATTTACTCAATCAATTACAGGCAGCTTAGGTGTTTACTAAATTAGATTTGAGGTCAGTTTATTACCAATTGAAAATAGCAAAAGCTGATGTAACAAAGAGTGCATTCAGAAATAGATATGGAGATTTTGAGTTGTTGGTGATTCCTTTTGGATTAACAAATGCTCCAGTTGCTTTTATGGCATTGGTGAATAAAGTATCCTGACCATACTTGGATCACTTTTTTATTATATTCATAAACAATATCTTGGTGTATTCGAGGAGTAGAGAGGAACATTTTGAGCATTTAAGGTTAATTTTACAAATAATGACAAAAAACGAATTGTACGCCAAGTACAGTAAGTGTAAATTCTGGCCCGATTAAATGGTGTACTTAGGTCATGTAGTGTTTGTTAGGGCATACAAGTAGATCCAAAGAAAGTAAAGGTAGTGATGAAGTGCGAAGAACCTAGAAATGTGTCAGAGATTCAGAGTTTTCTTAGGCTAGTAGGTTATTAAGGAGGTTTCTTGAGTCATTGATCTCAGCCCCTTTAACAAAGCCTCTGAGGAAGAGTGTATCTTTTCGATGGACCATTGATTTTCAAAGGATCATTGATGAGTTAAAACATCGATTAACTACGACATTGATGTTAGTTGTTCCATCTGGATTTAGAGGATATATTGTATACAGTGATGCTTCAGACCAAGAGTCAGGGTATGTTTTAATACAGTCTAGTAGAGTGATTGCTTATTCTTTGAGACAGTTAGGGCCTTATAAGTTCAATTATCTAGTTCATGATTTATGACTTGCTGTAGTAGTGTTTGCTTTGAAGTTTTTGAGACATTATTTATACGGCAAAATTTTTTAGATTTTTACTGATCATCAAAGTTTAAGATATCTGCTATTGGCCCCCAATATTTTTTATTGAGTTAAACATGATTTAAATAAATTATAAGGTCATGATAGAATTATTATTGGATTTTAATTATTTATTTCAGTATTAGTAGGGTTTTATTAAACTGGTTAGTTAAATTAAAGCAGTATGAATGTATTGAGGGCAATTGTGGCATGTAATTAAGTATAAAAACCATGAAGCATTAAAGGAAGGGTAAAGTGGACATTTAGCACTTATTAAAGGTAGAATTGGAAGAGAAAAATGTTGTCTTGTACATTAGAGGAAGAAAAACATGAATGAAGGGAGAGAAGAAGAGAAAACGTGAAAAAGAAAGAGAAGTGAGAGAGAGTTCATCCATGAGAGAAAAGAAAGAAGACAAAGTTAGGGTTTCATCTTTTCTTAGTTTTTAAGAGTGATTTTAAGGGTATTCAAGAAGAAAAAAAGAAAGAGAAAGAGAAGTGTTTCCATTTGAGCCGAATATCTCTTTGTTTGGTGAAGATTCAAGGTAAGCCCATTTTTATTCCGTTGGATTTTTGAAAGGGTTTTGGTTTTAGAAGCTTAAGAAATACATGGTTTTTTAAGTATTCAAGAATCAATTTTAGTGAATATGCTTTTTAGGTTCTCAATTTGTATTTCTATTGAATTGAATTTTTCCAATGTTAAAGGGAATCAAGAGAGGCAATAGGAGCAAGAGGAGGGGCATTTTTAAGCAAGTTTTTAAGCAAGGAATCTAGGCAAGTTATATGTTTATAGTTGAGTTAATGAGCTATGAGTATTTTTCCAAATCAATAAAGTTACATTATTTCAATTGCTTTATAAATATTGCATTTATTGCTTTTTAAATGATTTAAGTAATTGCTACATGTTTGGCATATGAACCTTGATGACGATTTATGAAATGATGATGAAAATTGTATTTGAAAAATATCATACTTATGGAAATCATGTTTCTGAAATGTGCCTTTTATGCAAGATGTTTACAAGATATAAAATTCATGTTTGTTTGGGTTTATGGTGGTCCATTCTGTTATGTTACGTGCACATTGACCATGTTAAAGTCTTCTCCTACTTGCCCGCTAGTGGCATAGAACTCCATCATGGACTCCCTTATGTTTACTAAAGATCGCAAGAACTACCTCATGTTTATTGAAGCTTCGTAAGAACTCCCTCATGTTTATGGACTACCCAAACCATTATGAGTGCTTAAGTTTTTTATGATTTGTTGACAATTTTGATGAATACATGACGTATGTTGTTTATCAATTGTTTTACACACTTGAGAATTTGAGAAATACGTGTTTTATGGATTCAATGCAATTTACTATAACAATAAATATTTTCAATGGTTTTGTTGTTTCTCTGATATAAACTTATTACCCACGAGGTTTTAAGCTCACCACCCATTCCTCCCCATCTCCAGGTGAAGAGTAAGAGATCGAGTGATAGAGAGTCAAGGCATCACTCCAAGTTTGCATAATTTTTGTATTTAAGTTAGTTTATGAAAACACAAGGCTTTAGCTGCATTTCAGGTAACACTCTTTCATTTATATTTTATATTTTTGGATTATGAGACACAAGATGTATTTTGGGTCTTAAAATGCCCATTAAAACTTTTTAAAACTCTTTTTTATGTTAATAAAATATATTTATGTTTTGCTCATGACTTTCTAGGTTTTCGCATTGCATTTTCCAGCATTCATAAGGGTAAAATCTATATTCTGACTTCAGGAGAAAAACTATATTAATCTAGGCTGATTTAGACAAAGTTATTTGCTTGGAAGTTGTAGTTTATCCTCTTAGCTTTCTAATGATATAAATTTTGTACTTTTTAGAGATCGGACTTGAAAGATAGGACTTTTACAAGTTAGGGATGATGCACAGGGTGAATGTTGGACACTTTATAGCCCATTTCTAACTTGATCTAATAGAAAAAGAGTACTATGGTATCTTGAAATGGGAAGAATTAGTGTGATAAGTTAGAAATGAAATGAAGGAGATAAAAGGAGTGAAACACGTGCAGAATTTATGATGAATGTGTGTAAGTTAGAATGTTATGTTTTCAGTTTGATGACTAAACATATATTATGATTGGGTTGTAAATGATATTAAGATGAAATGGAAGTGTGAATGAAGGGAAATGATGAGGAAAATTAGTTAGGAATGATAGATATGCATAAGAGGCATCATAGGTAGCTTGTAGGAGTTAGAAATTTGGAAATTGACCCGTAAATGATATGAGAATGAAGATGAACCTATGATGGCTAATGAGATTCCATTATAAGAACCCTATAAAGTGTTGTGCACACATTTTATGACTCTCGAGTTAAACTTCGAAAATGAGTTCTAACATCTATTGATTTATAAGAAACTTAATATGAGACAAAGTGAAATGGCACGGGTTCCGAAACTTACTAAGGGTTAGAATCTTAGACCATTGATTCTTATCATTTGAGAATTTATGAAGTGCATTTCATTCACACGCATAATAGTCGCATACACACATGAATCATGATTTAGTAAATATTGCCAAGATCGTATGTGCACTCAATTGACATATTCTAGGGTATGAAAGATTTGAAATGATCATGATGTGAATTGTGCATTGCTTATGTCTTGAATTTTAGTTTTGTTGATTAAAATTAGTAAATTTGGAATTAATTGATACAATTAAAAAGTTGATGAATTAAAATATACATTTGGTTTAGAAAAAATTCCAAATTGACAAATGGAAATTTAAGATGACTAAGTCTATGAAATAAGTTATACATGGCAGTAGAGTTAAGTGACATTTGACATAAATAATTAACCAAAAAATGGCTTAAAGATTGAGTGACAAATGGCTTAAATATTGAGTGACAAATGGCTTAATATTTAAGTGACAAATGGTAGCATGAAGAGAGGAAGTGTAGTTGCCCTAGACTCTTGACAAGTGTCCTAACACTAATCACTCCGTATAACACACACATAGCAAGTTGCTTCATTTGTAACTATCTTTTGAAACTCTCATTTTCTTCTTCTCTCATAGCTAAAAGGTTGCTTCTTTTTACATTTCTACATTTTTCCTAAGTTCTTTTCAATTGCCATACCAAAATCTTTTTTTTAACCTTCATAAATATAGTTATAGAACTAGATCATTGTTATACATTTTGTTGTCTTTTATCCTTGCTAAAAACCCATCCAATTCCTACCTTGTATTTGAGATGATCTTGCATGCATATAAGGAAAACTAGGCTTGATAAATTGAGGTAGAACTTAAGCTAAAAAACTTTGTGGCATGTTATAAGAGAAATTTTATGATGATTGAATTGGGATGGATAGCATGTAGTGTTGATGACGAAGTGTGTTGGAAAATGATACATGATTTGGATACTTTTCTATTTTGGTTGTGATGCATGAGAGCTGTAGGTTGTAGGTTGCTATATGGATGATTTAGATTGAGATTTGAAGTTTAAAGGAAGGTGAATTTATACTAAAGAAAAGTGCTAATGAAGGAGAAAACTAGGACTATATATATGATGAGATTAAGTGAATGAAAGTTTTTGTTTTGTTTTTATATGCATGAAAGATAATAGTTTTTGAGCTGTCAATTGAATGATTTTGAGTTGGAATTAAAGTATAATTAAGGTATAACTGAGGTATAATTAATGGATAAATATGAAAATGTTTTGAATTTGGTATGAAGGTGCTAGAATATAGAGAAACTGAAGAAAAATAGAGAGTGAACATTTAGTTCACTCATCCTACGATCATGGGAAGGTCCTTCACTCATCCCACAATTATGGGAAGGTCCTCCACGATTATGGGCAATGCTTTGAACTGAAATTTTTTTGTTTTGTGTTATTATTGAACCAACTAAGGATAAGTTACTTTACTTTGATGTATTTACACTTCAATAAGGCCTTAAATGAACCTAGATTGATGTTTGATTAATTTGTTAAGGGTTTGATAAGTTTAGGTTGTTAATTGATGTTTTAATTTAATGAATGATTGTCTTGAAAGAAATATATCTAAAATATGGAATTTATCAATGTTAAAGAAATGAAGGTGTTCTTATTAATGCAAATGTGATCTAAAGGATATAAGTAATATGAACTAGGTATGAATGAATAAGAATTGGAAAATTGTGTTGATATATTGCTAGAAAAGGTTGGTGAATGTATGATTAATGAATTTAGAGTAATTAAACTTACTTAAGATATAAACCTAATTACAAACTAGAGGTGTACAAGCTATGATGTTTAAATGGTGAAGATTTATGAATAAGGATACCTACCTGGAAAGTTAATTGAGCATGCATTGAACATGACACATATTGATATGCATGGGTGAATAATCATATGATTGATCAACTTAATAATGCGTAAAATATGTGTGTATTGCATGACTAAAGAAGCACAAGTTGACTATCAGCATCTAGACATTGCCAGATCATCAAGGCAATAGCTTTTCTGGAGCGTACTATGAGTTAACCTAGATGTTTCTCTCTATGACTGAATTGTTTTTGGTTAACTTTTAGTTAATGAACTATTAGTTATCTGATTGATATGATTCTAGACATTGTTAGTCCGAGGAGTTTAATACTTGGGACGATATATGGAAATGTTTTCAAATTGTATGTGCAATATGGATTGTGTACTCAACTAAATGTTGAATGTCGGACTTGGGTTCGAAGAATATGATAAATGATATGAACACGTTAAATGAAAAGTATATTAACATATATATAAATTATTGCATTCCATTACATTGATATGCATGATCAGATAAAGGAGTTGTGACCGGAGTGACCAATATGAAAAAGAATTTAAGCTCAGGAATTAAGCACAAAGAGCCACAGGCTCAATTAATAATGATCCTAGTATCCACAACAAATACAAGACAATAAATGGGTGCTTAGTCATAGCAAGGTAAGATGAAAATGGAGTCACATGTGCATTTGCATATATATAACTTTACATGAATCATATGAATGATTGAGATGAATTAATGGATTGTTCTAAAATAGTGTTATGAAATGTTTGTATACATGTTGTACTTGTACTTATTAAAATATAATAAAATATGATGTGGGATCTGATACTAGATGATATGTTAAACTTCTTGAAATTGGTTATATACTTCATATTTGTGTTCGGACTAGAGTGAGCACATCAATGATGGTTTACTCATTGAGTTTGCAAACTCATCAAAATTGCCGTTGATTTTCAGGTACAAGGGAGTTCTAGGTTTTAAGATAACCAAGTAGAATTCTAGTATTGTCATTTTGAAAACAAGAATGGCTCAAAGGTCTGGTCAATGAATATCTGAGGAGTCTAGTTAGGATGTGTTTGTTTAGCTTTTCATTTTATGTTAAACATTTTATATAGAGTTGTAAACTCTCAAATGTTATGTAATGTAAATACAAGGGTATAAATAGTAATGAATCAATGTAAGTAATTTTATTTTGTGAATATAAGGAGGAGATTTGACCATTTTGAATACTTATGTTAAGTGTGATGCCATAATAAGTTAATGTAATTGTTCTAACATTCCATTCTCATTGGGTATATTCTTGAATATCTTTTGGATGTTTGGGTATATGCTTTATACAAGTGGTATGTTACACAAAGGAGGTGGATTGAGTTATTTAAGGATTATAATTGCACAATAGAGTTCATCCAGGTAAGGGTAATGTTATAGCTGATGCATTAAGATGGAAATCTAGTAGCAATGTAGCACAAATAAGCTGTTTGACCCCGTTTTCGAAGTCCAACTCTCATGCAGAATATCTTAATACGTGAGTTTATCTCCCATAGAGAACACCTTCACCATTATTGGATTATTTTCTTTTCTCTGATACAACAAGATGTCATGTACTTATAACACACATTCATTGCCCATACTTGCATTCAAAACTCCTTTTTTTTTGCTTAGCTCTGCTCTTCGACTATCCATTTATCCATTTCAACCCGAATACCTCAAGGAACAGCGTTGGCAAGTCCGCACTTTACATATATACATACCTCGTTTCGGCATAACTTTTGCTATAAACATCCAATTCAAGGTTTCATTATATAGTTTGAAAGAGGATTTCAAGAGCTACAACTTTCATGCAGACCTCGAAGGACAGATTTTACTTCTGCATGGTCAAAAATAGGACAGAAGATAACCATGAATAGTAACCCAGACGATATTGTGAACAGTAACAAAGAGGAAGTCTGTGAACAGTAACACAGACGAATCCTTGTGAACAGTAACACAGACGAAGTATGTGAATAGTAACACAGAGGAAGTCTGTGAACAGTAACACAGATGAATCCTTGTGAATAGTAACACAGCCGATGTCTATGAACAATAGCATAGAAGAATCTGTGTACAGTAACACAGACAAATCTGTGTATAGTAACACAGACCATATTCTTCAGCTAATATCACTTCTTAACTCCTTCTTATAATCCTTGGCCTATAATCTATCCTCTATATTCCATCCTTTGTAGTTGACTTTTATCTTCTGTGTTGACCATTTATTGCCTGTGGTCTATCCTCTGTAGTTGACTTTTATCTTTTGTGTTGACCACTAATCGTCTGTGGTCTATCCTCTATGTTCTATCCTCTCTAGTTGACTTTTTTTCTTCTGGGTTGACCACTTATCATCTGTGGTCTATCCTCTGTGCTCTATCGTTTGTGTTATGACGTGTCCTCTGTGTTCTTACGTCATCATAGATGATACTTTTACTCTTGGTTCATCCTTTCCTCTGTGTTCTGACGTCATCACAGAGGATACTTCTCCTTACTAATCCTTTTTACCTCTGTGTTCTGGCGTCAGCACAGACGATACTTCCCCTTCATATTTTCCTTTCCTATGTATTATGACGTCAGCACAGACGATACTTCTCCTTTCTATTCCTCCTTGCCTCTGTGCTTTGACGCCAGCAAAGATAATACTTCTCCCTTTTATTCCTCCTTGCCTCTGTTTTGTGACATCATCTCAGACGATTTCTTTCGTCTGTATTTTTCATAAGCGATCCTTCCCATTCTTACGTGCTATTCTAAAACTAACACCAGTTGGCAAATTCGTCAAGCAAAGCATGCATGTACACATTTCATTATCCAAACCTTTAAAATAACGGAATCATACCACATAATTCAATTTCATCGTATCCAATTTCAAATTATTGTCAAAGTTATTACAAAACAGATTACACATCAACTTAAACCAAAATACAAAATGCTCCATGCTGATATGCCAAATGAGCTATTACAGGACTGACTTAGTTCAAATGTCTTTAACTAATGAGGAGGTTTCGATGCCTTGCAGAGATCACTATCGTCTTGGTTTGCACCTGAGGAGGGAAGAAAAAAAGGTTGAGCCACACAGCTCAGTGGCTAATATACTTATAGCCATCAGTAATTAGCACAAATTCAAGCATATTTCAAATAAATAGAAAAATACAGAACACATAATGCTTGACAATTTACATATGCAATGCACAAATAAATGGCTTCCATGGATAGAATGGAGAAACCGAAGTTTATCCTATGAATATAATGAGTCCTTTTTCGGAGCTCATATGCCACAAGCGGGCAGCCAGGAGAAGGCTTTTGTCAACGTGCACGTGACGAACATAATGGTTCTACTCTCGCCCAAGCAAAGCACATATTCATTTACTCATATGTTCGAATTTTATGCTTGTTTGTCTTTTCATTCAAATAGAATGCCATTACATTGTTCAATGGCATAACAGAATCAAGGTTCATAAATCATAAGCATTTTCGATAATCACACATTTCAGCAAATTTTTACATGCATGTACACACATATATAGGCAAGAATCTACCCAATCACACAATAACTATAAATACATTAGCCACCAAAATGCTTGACAATAAAGGTTTGTCTTTCCTCTTTGCCTTAGATAGGACTTATTCGGTTTCCTATAATAAACCAAGTCCTCATTCAATAAGAATCACATTTAAGAACCTATAGAACCAAAAGCATTAAAATTATACCAGAATGCATAAACCCACACATTCCTAATCTCTTTCAACCAAAACCCCTTCGAAACTCCAATAGATCTAGAAATCAACTTACCATGGATCTTCACCAACTAATGAGATCCTTGTCTTTAAAGAAAGCTCTTCCCTTCCTCTTTCTTTTTCTCTTAATTAGTAATCCTCAAAATCATTCTTCAAGACTAAGAAAATCAAACCCTATCTTAACTTTCTTTCAACCACCGAAACTCTCTCCTTTCTCTCTCTCTTTCACGGTTTGTCCTCTTCTTTTTCACTCCAATCACCTTT